>OOFE01050474.1:34897-54498 GCA_900323365.1 Monocentris japonica
TATCAACCGCCGCTGCTCCCTCACCTCGTCCACCCAGCTCTTGTCATCATCCGAACTCTCTTCCTCGGAGCTGGCTCGCCCCTCGGGCTCCTCTTCCTCAGCTGCCTGGACACAGATACAAAGCCATGTTTATTGACAGAATAATCTGACCCAGAGCACAAGTCTGACCCCTAATTCTAAACCATGTCAAGGAAAGGTAGCATGTGCAATCATTGCTCGCTAGGCTAGTGAGGCTAGTGAGAGAAACAGGTCAGCATTCATTAATGCACAGGACAAGATGTTACTATCCCTTGTGCCATAAACCAAGGTAAACACTTGTAGAAGCCCAATTCAGATAATAAAATAAAATAACACAAGCGAGTGATATACCCACCATCAGATGCAACACCATAGCAGACATCAGGCTACACCGTCATAGATCTACAGTCATTCCTCAGATGGCACCATTCACCAGTTACCTACCCTAGCCAACAGCGGTATGCGGCACGTCATTGGGGTTATCAAGTGGGCACCTTCCTTCACCGATGTTTCGTTAAGTTAGGCCCACGACACCTCAAGGAGGCTCAACTAAGAAAGAAGAGGGCTTTTATTTTGATTTTCTTAGTTTTATTCTACAGCATTGGGAGGGACTAATAAAATATATATTTTTTTTACACCTCTGCATTCCATGACTTAACAACCAGGGTAACAGCCCGTACCGGCCTGGCTGAAACCATGCTTTTTAATGTGTGAGAACTCGCACATCGCACAACACTTGTCAGCCTTTGCGTAACAGCAATTCATTTAGTTTTCATTTAGCAGCGTGACACAATTCTATTCAAAATGTTTTGAAAATGGGATCTGATTATTGTCTGTTGATGGGCTCTTACGCACAACAGATTCCCAGTGTGTACCAACACTCAAGGCAATTGCTCAGTTACTAAATTGAGTGGGAGAATGCTTTACAATGTGTAACTCTGTCACTCTAGAACGCATTGACCAATGGAGATGTATCCCTCTAAAGCCCGCCTACACGAGAGGATTGATTGGGCCAGAATTGTAAACGGAAAACTCGTGGCTGACGTAAACAACGCAGAGAAAATTCTGAATCCATCATTGGCAATCAATATGAACTCTCAAAAAATTATTTGTTTGCAGCACTTTTTTGTGTCTTAGAGCTTCAGTTTTGCTCTTGAGATCACCCTTTTTCTTTGCGGTGAAATTAATTTTGCTGTCAATTTAAAATGTTTTGTTTTGTATTGTCAATCTTTTATTTGATTTATTTTGACCCAAATCTGATGCCATAGACTTTCACTTCCTTGTTGACGTACACATTTCTTGAGCCTATACAAGGCTCTCTCGCCTGAGTGTTGTTCTCTTGTCTTGGTCTTTTGTTGATGTTGCTCCTTTCAATCTGCCTGTCTCTCCATTTCCAATGTTCAAGAAAAGCCCCCCCCCTATACGTGGCTTCCAAGTTTAGCTCTGCCAGGCTCATTTGAAAGTCAAATGTTCGCCTTCACTTTTCCCACCACACTTGAAGCGTCGCATGGTGGCTGGAACACTTAATCAAGCCTCTGCCACAGTGCAGCAATCAGAGATAACAGGGCAGGAATATGGGTCATCCCATCCTCTATGCTGAGCTTACTTACCAAGTGCCACCAAATACACACTAATGAGGTAGAGCCCGCTGCGACTACTGTTGTCAAGACAATGTTTCTGTTATCGGAAACCATCCTCCAAACAATGACGAGTGGGAGAGCGCGTGACAAGAAAATATATTTTATTTCATGAAAAGGATTATGTTCCATTACATAAAAAAAATGTCTGAACTTAAAGGAGAAGGCCACTGATTGAGTTTTGTATTACTGCCACGCCCTGGGAAAGTAGTAAATATGTCTGTATTATAGCATATATTGAATACTTTTTCCCAGCTAAAGACTCCCAGCGTCTAATCTGTGAGGTCACGCTGACGCACAACTCCATACGGAATGAGTGAAGATCGGCACGGCGGCTGTGAACGTATCCAGGAGGACTTCCTGAAGATAAGGAAACATTTTCTGGTTTGGAACCAGGTTTGGACTGCCACACAAATAGCATGCACAAATTATTAAATGGAGAGGTATTGAATTCATTTGAAAGACTGTTTGGAGGGCGTCGGTCTTGCGTAAAGTTTTTAAACTTAGAAAAGTGACTTTCACCTATAATTCAGACACCTAGCTATAAGATTGCGCAGTGTGACAAGACCCGGTGAGAACTGTAATGAAGCCGATTATGGCGACAACAGCGTAGGTCTGATTATGTTTGATGGACTCATACGGACACTATGGCCCCCATCCAACTCCAGTGGGAAATACAGCACATTGTATGCAGCTGAAACGTAGCATACCAATTTAAACACAACAGCTGTAGATTTGCTAATGCAGTGTTACGCAATCTTCTTTTAGTCCCAGAATAATTTCAGTTTCTAATTGTATAGGAAATTGTATAATTGAATATAACCTCATACTGCTGCAGGATTGTGTGTGTGCATATGAACGGGGGGAACAATAGACTCAAATAACTACCATCTAAATGCACCTGAATTTACACATAATTGTTTGGATTATTCTTCTGAAGGCTGTTCCAAGGAGAATTGGTTTTCTCATGTTTGGGGGCATAGCAGCACTCTGCTGCATCACATCCACCCAGCATACCTACCCTCTATGGGTCTTGCGGTGCTTGTTAAACACCATAGGATATCCATTAGGGTGTGCAAGCCCGTTGAGATTCTTTGGATCTCAATTCAAGGCCTAAACAAGGGAAAAAAAAAAAAAAAAAAGTATGCTTCCAGGATAAGCTACGGGTGCTCTCCCCTGCTTGGTCTTTGAGGGCATGTCCCAGGGGCTTGCAGCCGTTCTCTGATAGCAGCAGACAAGCATAATGGACAGAAAGGATTTTGCACAATTACTTTCAATGTGACTGTGAAAGCCTTTAAGTCATTCTCTGACTGTCATCTTTTGACAGTGTTGAAGTTCTTTTTCGACAGACCACTTGATATTTTCCTCTATGCTCAATTTCTTTTATAATTCTACACACAACAGGCAATTGTCATTGGTCTTAAAAATTGCATAGTCCCAACCTCCTGCAGGACAGGAGAATACATTTCTAAATGAATCTCTAATATACTGTAACTTCTGGTTGAAAGAGATTGACTTCTTCTACACCATCAAACATCTCATTCAGCCTTTAATTCAGGTGCACAGTTTCGCTAGACATAGGATTCGATTTTCACTGATTTGATTTCCTTCCCAGAGAAGGTGACTTCACTTTCAGAGATTAGTCAATGTTAACAGGTTCCTCCCACAACTAGAAACAAAGGCATCATGTCACACCAAGATACACCTTAGGGTGCTACTCCACTGGCAATGAAGAGGCTAACTGCTTTCTTGAGCTTTTGCACCCAAAGTAACATCATTGCATGGAAGGGTCAACATTTTTGAACTGGAGAATATTCCAATACCCCTGGAAAAATCACTGTGTATGGTCACACTGTTCACGATTAGTTTGAGTGTAGTGACAAAGTTGGAAAGCGATATCCTTAGGATTGGATCAGGGTCAACACATTCCAGTGGAAAACTAAAGTGGCATGTGTTCCTAGCAAAGGTAAGATAAAAGTGATCATAAAAGTATTTTATTGCCCATGATTCCCTTGGAGACTGCTTCCTACTGTAGAAAGCTTACTGATTTGTCCCCTTGTCATGTTGTTGAACAACTGTTCTTCTCAAAAGTTGTTTTAAACTGGTAGTAAAAGTGTGAAGGCAATAAGTAATCTATGACCTTTATTGACCTCCTTCGGCGACCAGTAGAACAGCAGAACTTGCCTCCTCCTTCACAAGTCTCTGGCAAAAATCTTCTTTACGACCCTGCTTGGCTATGTTGGAATAAACAAGAAAACAGAACAACTGAGATGTTCCACGCTTCGGTGGCTAGCTTGCCTCTTTGTACTTATCACATGGACCTGCTTCTGGGCGGTAATTTGTGAAACTGACCCAGCTATGACCTTACAGTGTCATACCGCTGTGCAGACAGTTTTGGCTCTGTTGCAACTACACTATTGATGGGTTACCCTCTGTGTTCCAGGATCAGATTTCTACTCTCCTGTGCCGTCAGCATGTTTGGGCTGTCCGTGCTTCGAACAGCTCAATCTACATTAATATTGTTAAATACTTTTGAAAGGCTGTTCGGTGATTTTGCATCAGCATGGGTTGAAAATCCCCAAGGTTGACATTCTTGAGATGGCCTAATGAGTACACACAGAGATTTTCTGAAAGAGGCAGGTAAATTCTGCTGTGTACATCATTACACATGATACACAAAAGATCGTTTTTTTTTTTCCTGTTGTCTGTAAAAGGTTGAGATTTGCATTTAAATTGACTGTTTTATTTTCTCCCTTGCGTTTTATTTCATTTGCGGCGGTGTTAATGAGTTCTTTTGCTAGTGCGGCCTAATGTGGCAGTCTCACCCAGTGTATCCCCATTGTTGGGTTCGGCATGGCTGTGACCGCTAAGTGTATCTATCTTTCAGAAGTCATGAAGGAAAAATCATTTGCCGGATATTTCATGACGTGACCGATGCTGAGGTTTCCTTCGGCAGTTGCATGTTAGATCACAGAGATTCAGGTTATTACAGGACCAATATAGAAACACATGCATTCCATAATAGCATGATCTCATAGGTCTATGCAATTTATAACAAACATGAAGCTATGCAGTCAACTAAAAAGACCACTACTGCAGGTCAGGTAAAATCTACTGTTATTAAAATGCTATTGCACAGCGCCTTGCAGACACATGGCCACACCATGAAATGTGTTTTCTTCGCTCATTACATTATCCTTAGACCAGTGGCAGAAGTTCAACAGAAATTAATCAGTTCATGTTCACATCAGGATTAAAAACACTGAAGGATGACATAGGATATTCCCATGTTCCACTTTTCAACCATATAACAGATTTTGCTTTCATAACCGACTGTGAGACGATGTATGTAAAATTGACCTATCATATCTCTGATTCATCGAGTTAATGGTGTTACAAGGAACATTGAACAATTTCCAGTGCAAAATACTGCAGGATGTAAGTTTCATTTCAATCAAAAGTGTCTCAATCCTTCAGTTTCACACTGTGAAGATGTGATAACTGTACGCAGTTACAGACATCTCAAGTCTCCCGCAAATGAACACCTTCTCCCCTGAGTGAAAATCTCCCATAACCTACACTGATTTTTAGTTATTTTTTAATTAATTCCTTCTCAAATGAAGTTGGGTGATCATTGGGTGATGTGCGGCTCCAGTTCGGCTGTGTCTTCTCCCTGCATCGGCTGTCACAAATCTCCCCGAAATCAGTTCTGTCGACTTGAGATGTCTGCAGTTATGCTCAGTTGTGATTTTCACCAGTTGTGCTGAGCTGGCTAGCGCTGTTAGCAGTGTGCAGACTAGTGATATAGCAGCATGCAGACTAGCATTGTTAGCAGCGTGCAGGCTGGGTCTTGTTCCACAGAACCAACTCTAAGAGGCCGCATAGAAAGAGGTAGCAAGCTAATGTGATTGCCCAGCCAGAGATCGGCTCTATTAAGACTGAGAACAAGTGTGTTATGACTGCATCATGTCATATGTTGCAATATTTGATGCATCAATATTTCGCAAATTATATTAAACCTTAAATCCCAATCTGAGAAATCTACAAACAAAAGCCAAATGAGGTTGTGCATTCTCACATTTGGCACTTCACCATTAGTCAGTCTGCGTTACAAAAAAGAGCACCAACAGTATTTGTGAATGCATGGCTCATCTTTGGCCTCCCTGTTTTGCTATGGCCACTCAAAGAGCAGCATGATAATAAAATGACTTGCCTCTCAGAACAATTACACTGCATTCACTGTCTGTATAACGGCTAATTCATAATTTATTTTCAATTTAAACCCTCACAGCCTTGAATGAAAATGAAGGCCTCTGATACATGAAGTGAAACAACAACAACTTGAGCACGTGCATTGACGACGGCTGGCGAGAAATTCCTGTCGGGCCTCTCCAATTATTTACGTGGGTTTCTGTCATCGTCTTCCTCTGAGCTCACTTAAAAGCAGCAGCCCTCCCGTGAGACACTACAGTTACATTGCATTTTGTTCTGCCATTAGAAATAATCATGAATCAGGATTGGTGTCCTGGTGACTACGGCGGGATGGACGTATAAGGAAAATAACAGTCAAAGTCACCAATTCCAAGTGAATATCATAATTTAGGTACTGAATCCTTGCGATTACTGGCAAAGTAAACTTTTTATCACTTCAGCTGTAATAACAAAGCGTGCCGATATAGCTTAATCCATTCAAATCATCATGGCAATGATTAAAAAAAATGACATGTGAAATGCTTTTTTGCAGAGCTGTTATTTTAAAAACGTGGCGGAGCGTTGTAAAGAAGCGCTATACACACACAGTAGTTGTATTGTTTGCGCGATGAAAAAGTAATTGGGACAGAGGAGGCAAGCCTCTCTTTTGCAGTGCCGACTTATGTGCAAGTGCATTAGCATTCTCAAAGCATCCCCCTCCCCCGCTTCTCTCTTCATCTCTTTCTTTCTCCTGTGCACCTCTGCCCAGCTTCCTGTGCAGATTGAGCTTCCACTCTTGATTATCAATAAGCCTGGCGCAGAGCTTCAAGGAGCTGAACCAGCATCCCGGCCCGGTGCCCCGACAGGTGGTTCGGCACATTTATGTACCATTATCAAGATGACCCCGTCCAACAGAGAGGAATACACGGTTACTCTGGGTTTTTTCCTCTACATGCCCAGACATGTTTATCTGCCTCGTGTTGCTTCCCCTCGTCACAATACTACAACACTAGTACAACACTAGTTCTCTATTTGGCTGTGGACAGTCTCCCACTGTACTGTAACAAGATGCTGGGACAATTAAACAACTTGAGTGCTGATTAGCTGTTGTGCTAAGATCATGAACCAATAATAATTACTTCCACCAAGGAGGTTATGTTTTCACCCTCGTTAATCTGTTTGTCTGTCTGTCAGCGAGATATCTCAAAAGCCTGTGAATGGATTTCCATGAAATGTGTGGATAGAACGAACAAGCGATTCCATTTAGACATATGAAACTAACAGAGATAGTATGATTGGAAATGATTGGAATGATGTCTTTGGGTGTCACTCGTACTCTCTGAGTACCTTCTACTTCCCCATGAGCTGAAAAAGCACTTTAAAAGCTCAAGAGAACTGGCAGAGTGAAATGAAGGACGATCATGTGAGTTATCTTCTGCAACATCAATCAATCGCTACGTTTAGATTCTGCCATTACCTGAAAAAAGCCCAGAAAGAAACAAATCAACACCAGGGCATCAGAGTTAATTTAATACGTTTGACAGTTTTGAACATTGGCCCCAGAGCCATACTAGCTCTATGACAAACAACTCTCCAATCAACACTTCAAAATAAACTCAAAATAACTGTCACTGCCCTGTGTGAATAAGTGTTGATTATTCAATTTGCAATGTATAAGCATATAGATTCTATAGTCCCATGGCGCCTTTGTGGCGATGACATATAGACGCAATTATTTAGCAGTTTATTTGAAAGTGATTGTTGATAGCATGCCTTCGTCTCTCGGGCAAACACGAGGCTCCTTGGCTTTCTAGTCAACATTATCAGCTGAACCAGCAAACATAGCTTGTAGCATATTAGAAACAGTGATAAATATCGGCAGATATCACTGTGTCATGGCGGTCCATCCAAACTAACAGATGAAGAACCCAGAAGTACCTTCATACGAGAAGAGGATTATGGGAGTTGTGTGAAAAATGGCGGCTGAAATGTAAAAATTAATGTTTTCCAGTAATACAACATTGTCTTAACTGTATTTATTAGGATAGTGCTCAATTAAGAACAGTCTTGATTTGTAGAAAATGAAAAAAAAAAAAAAAAAATTTGATAGTGCCCAGGTAAAGGTCATAGTGCTGTAGCAGTCTGTGGTAATTTGATTGATTTAGTTGTGTGAGAACCTGAAAATGAAACATACCACTGACACATTTTGTAAACCCAGCAGCTGTAACCTTGTGTCAATTGCAATGATTTGCATCTTATGTTGCAAGTGTTGACAGTCGACAGAAACAGGAAAAGCAATGTCTCTTGGTGAAGAAAGGATCAAAAACGTGATTTTGATTCATGAAAAGAGCCTCTCTGAAACACAGTCCTTGCAGGGCACTAGTTTAATAAAATACTGCCCTCCTCTGAAGTCAAAGCCTCATGTGTCAAAAGAACTTGACGGCATGCATCAGGGTCACAGTGTGTTTGATTGTGGAGACAAGCTACAGTGGATGAGATTTACTGATGTCTCAACAAGAGAGTTTAAAACAATCTTTCACATATACAGAAGGAACATCCCACTCGGGTGCAACGGTGGCTCAATGGGTTTGCACTGTCGCCTGTTGTTGCTGTGAGGTGAAAATTGATTCCTGGAAAGACTGTCATAATTACAGTACATGTTCCGCTGAGATATGGACTGCTAATAAAAAGTGAAAATAATTAATGACATTAGTTTAGTTTACTGGTGATGCCCTTGTGATATTGATGCCATCTGTATTGTTAATTAAAAAGTGTTTTCTGTGAAATGCCTCGGTACCACTCGCCTTCAATTCTTCACAACAAATGTATTGGCCAAGTGCATTTGCACATACAAGGAATTTGACTCGGTGACGTTGGTGCATTAAAAAAAAGTAAAGGCAGAAAGACACAACAATCAATAAAGGCACTCAATATATACATATATACAAAGAAAGAAAGAAATAAGTGAGCATCAGTGCAGGGGGAGGGTGTGCAACACATGACACATGAATGCAACAGTAGTGACAGTTTGTACGTTTGATTGGTGCTCAATTTTCTCTAATCGTTGAAATCAATGGCTTCGAGTGCTTGGATCTATCCCAGCTAACGAGAACAACGCTAATGCCTTTGTAACTTTAAACATCGTTTTCACCGTCCTCTCCAATAAATGATATAGATTATAATATATAAATGATATATTATGATCTGCTATACGTGTCGCTATCTCTAAGAGTGACAAACTCCTGATTTGGAGTCGATTACTGTCTGAAATTTCCCTGGTTAGCCCTGATTCTTTCGTTTGTGCGTTCCTTCCATGTGCCACACGTGACATCTCAGGTGCCACTGATCGAATTTCGATGAAACTTGGGGAAATGGTGCATCTCACCAACTGCACAAAGTTGCACTGACCGGCTCAAGGGTGGTGCTACAATTGCAGGTCAAAACGAGGTGGCACATTTGTTAATGACTGGCATATAGAGAGTAATGGATAATTCTTGGGTGTGCTCTTTCTCCTCTTCCTCTTCTTCTTCCTCATCTAAACTACTCATGGGTAATTACTAAATTCACCTCTAGACCTGATCATGTGATGATAGACACGACCTCCGGAAAGAAACTGCCACTGGAGCATACAGTCCATACTTGTAGGTAATTCGTTTGAGGCATCAGGACTGGACAGGAGATTCTCAGCTTCATGTTACAGTACAGCGCCTTGGTTTCCAGCATCAAAGCTCCAGAGAGATAATAGCTGATTTCTCATGCAGGCCCGATGATGGCCACCGCCACTGGAATGAAAAAAAAAAAAAAAGTAGCACTGGGTGAAATTGGTGCTTGGTCTATAAGCTCCATTCATGGTCCCCACACAATCCCGTCATCATCGCACCATCATGAACCAATTTCTGGGCTCAGATAAAGTCATTTCAAAAATCCCCCGTGGATGTGAGTGGAAAAAGATGGATATAGACAAAATGGCAGAAAAGTGGTTCAACCAAATGAAGTGGTTTGAATTTAAAACAAGATAAATGTCTTAACGATTTGTTGAAATGGTTCTCAACATTTTAATTTGATGGTACATCATTATTTGAATTTAGATTTTTTGTAATTGCAGGTAGAGGAGTCTGGATTCCCCTAGCCCTGCACCTATACGCCACTTACAGCTACTCAATCCCGCACTGGTTCACTGGGAAATCAAAAACAGGACTCCACTCTGTTTTTCCAATTAAATCCTTCCCTATAGGATTAAAAAAACTGTTCTCTGTGTTAGTTTTTCTTCGGCGGTAATAAAAAGCACCCAAAGCCCAACAGCAAGTTCACATTTATTCAACAAAAGAGGGAATGTAAGGATTTAAATGTCACTCAACGTCTCAGCTGGCACAAATTCTCTGTAATCTTTTCAACAAAAGGCAGAGCTCTGTCATATAGTTTGAGACACTTTTTGGCGGGCTCAGGTGAAGTTTGCAGTTATAATATATAAAGAGCAAGAGCAGAAAGGCTTGAATCTGAAAGATGAACGATGTGGTACTTTTCATTTGCTTTTTTTTTTTTTGTCTAAATAGAAACTAAACACTACAAAATAAAGTGTCTGGTTCCTAAAAGTCATTTTTCTATTAGAATTAAATGACATATTCACATTTTAAGTACCGTTTTATTTGAGAGTGAACGGTCTGGTATGGGGGAATTGAGAGCGGTAGACATGACACCGGGCTGGACCCACAGCAAGCTGAGCCACAACGACGCCCCTCCTACATTACTTAATGCAATCATAATTGGCTTTGGATGTTCCTCTCCGGCAGCTCTACATAAAGCATGCCTATTGATTGCTCTTTAAAGGGAAGCTTATCCACACTGTGAATGGGTAATTAAATTGCTGGTAATTATATATTGATCTGGAGAGTTAACGTTGTCAAAGGCTGGGTGTTTTAATCGACAGGGATTGTCAATGTGTGTGTGTGTGAGGGACTGACTGAGTGTGAATGAGTGAGCGATATGGAGGTCTTGTTCTGACCATCACATTTTTTCTTTTTTGTGTGTTTTGTTCGTTTTGTGGGCAATAGTGCACAAGTGTGGAGAACGGTACCGAGTCTCCACGCGCTGCTGAGACCATTTCTGTTCCCCCGATGCCACCCTAGTCACACGTCTTGCTCTTACTGGGGTTTTCATGTCTTCATGTTTTTGTGCACCTCAGTAAAGGTTTTTGCTTACTTGCCTGCCTTTGATTGACGGCAGACGTTTAATATTGTAGAATAAGTAAGAAAAGGACATTTGAAAAAATGCATCTGTTTCCAATCCATCAATACTTGTGAACAACAGCAAGTCAACAACCAAAGAACTAAGACTTGAACCTTTTGATGTCATTATGATGTAAAAGCTTCAGCTGCTCCATAAACGATTGAAGGGAGATTTATGTTGTGGATCCACGGGACATTATCTTTGTTTTCTTTATTTGTGTTTAAACTCAAATGAGCTTCGTTCTGCGGTAATGTTTTCACCTCTGAACATGAAAACCCTCATCCCAAAAAAACCTGCTTGGGTGCTGCCAGTTACCTTTTACATCTGTCCCAAATCATTCTGTGTGGAGTGGCTACAGTTTTATGCCTTTTTATATTACTCGTTCAATTTTTAGCTCACTGGCTTTGGGGATAGGCTGTTCATGCTCATAAATGCCGGACTGCTGTAGACCATAGGAATAATTGTACTCTATAGGAATACTTCATTTGAGTGGTATTCCCTTTTTCAAAGCCAGGCGACATGACGTCCAATAATAACGGAGCGTGTTAATCAAACAATTGATGGATGTTTTTATGGTCAAATGCCTTTGTGGATGATAAGAAATACAATAATTACACCTGTCAGTATAACTCCAGAAAGTCTGAAATTTAAACAATGGCACAGGCCCTCTTCTTTCCTTATCGGAGGAGCACACATGCTTGTAAAATGGTTCCTGCGTGACTTAACCGTTTCCTGGTTTTCTACATCTGTGTTTCAGTAATGAGGTTTATCTCTCCTCTGCCGCTGCTGCTCACAAGTCATTACATTTTCTACCGTCCTGAATGAATCGATTTCACATGCAAAGATATACAATATTTGCCACTTATGGTACACCCATTGCACAATGCAATGTCAGCACTCAAATCCAAGGAGGTAATTGCTCACTGCAAGAAGCAAATTAAATTTGCCCACAAGATGCTGAAAACATTGTATTGTAGTTTCCTGCGAATCAGGAGTCTTTTTTTAAAAAAAATATGCTTATGTGGACAAATGTCTAAGTGATAATCTGACGAGGGGGTTGAAGCGAAGGTTTCATAGAGACAGCATAAAAATGAAGGTGATTATAGAAACCAGTTTCTTCCCCGTACTCTGTCCAGGCAAATGTTATGTTAACTTTGTTGCTCGTTCTCTGTAATATGGTCTGGAAATGCACACAGGAAGTGCAAATCAAAACTGGATGTTTTATGAACATCTTTAAAAGAAAAAGATAAATACAAGGTATCAAGTCACCTCAGATGAAGGCAATTCCACTTTTTGTGGAAAACGTTGGATCTTTTGCCTCTGTTGTCCCTTTGCTCTCCTTTGGTACGAAATGATCACATACCGGCCGGATTTGGTAAACATGAGCATGCTGTGCACAATTGATGTCATGTAACATGATTGCTGGAGATTGTTCTACTTCAGCTCTGAATGTGTGCCAGATAAATGGGTCGGCACCAGTGGGAAATTTGAATCACGACTTGACATGACTTTTCCCTGATAGATAATAGTATCTCAATATCCACAGTTTTTAATATTGTTCTACACACATACTGTTGCTTATTAAAATACCCCCAGTTTCTGATACTGTCAGTGGTGATATGAGAAAGTTCTGATGTCGATGTTCAAATGCTTATTTTTAAATTGCCACTAATATCTACCAAACACAAATGTTCCTGTTGAGGAACGCTGCTAAATGCAGGCCTTATGCTGTGGTCTCAATGCTGAGACAACCCAGTACACGGCATGCAACATCTTCATGAGAACAAGTATCAGGACAGAGCTTGAGAGTCCTGACCTCAAACATCTGAGGGCCCTGGGTAAAAGGCTCCTCGGAGACTGGAATAAATTTGAAGATCCACATTGCCCTATCATGGAATGAACTTTAAGTCAGTCCAAGTTAGAGGAATCAAGGAGCAGAAAGAAAGCTTCTTCAGTGTCACAGTAACGTACAGCCATGGACCCCTACAGAAATCTCCTAGAGCAGCCTGCATGTGCATCAGGTTACTGACGGTGGTTAAGGGGGTTTATTGATCAAGTAGGCTTGAAACTCAACGAGTGGGTTCTGCATCCAGCCTTGACACAAGCTATGGCAGTGAGAATGACTCCGGGAGACACATAAATATAATGTTGACAGCACTCCAGGCTCCTCCCACTCCCAGCAAGGGACTGCAACATGCTATCACAAATCACAGATTGTCTTTGCATTAGCAAGTAAGCAGTATTGCAGGTGGGCGACCCCAGGTAAGCTCCCTTGACTTAAAAAGGTTGCCGTAGCTTTACTTTGCGTGGGGGGTTTGCCCATTGGTATTCAGTATGCCAGATCCATTGTGATGCTGTGTCATCATGTTACAAACAATAGCCCCGAAGTGCCTCGTGATGCTTTCATTTGGGAAGTTTCAGGTTGGGTTTTCCATGAAATTCCTTTCTGCTACACTGGTAAATAATGCTTTGAAACCAGCACAGAGGTGAAGAACATTGTCGCTGAAAGAAAGCAGATTGTGTCAAGCTGCCATGGCAGTGGTGATCATGCTCACAATTAACTACTTTCTGGTAGATTTCTGGTAATTATAATGTATAATCTTGAAAATCCCACATGCAGCAGCACCTCTCATAGGGTTTCAGCATCAACATTTACCTCTTCTTCACATCCTTCCATTTGCATGTGATACTGGGTCTCTCCCTACAGCAAATGAACACGTTGTCCCCAAGGATCAAGTGGTCAGTGATCAGTAAATAAATCAACTGTCACGAGAAGACGGATGTCTCTCTTTCTCCCAAGGGTGGCATATTGATTGATTGACTAATTTAGGCACTGACTGTCATCTGGTTGGTTAATTCATCATCTTGTGTCAGTGACACCGACTAAAAGGCTCCAGTAATTGCTCCTATATGGATGAAAGAGCGTGCATGAAAGATTTATTATAGGCAAGCCACATGGTGAGTTCACTTTTTTCAGAGAGCATGTACAGTAGAAGTATCATAGTGGATTGGCAAAACTGAAGATGTATGTGCAGCATCCGCTTCCACTAAGGTGAATAGGGATCATTCCATAAAAAAATGTGCTTTGGTTTTAATTTCAGATATAGGAATTTAAAATTGTTTCCTGATTGTATAGGTGATGCTCAATTAAGATGTCCATCTAAGATATTGTCTGGCCCGGACAGCTCAGTTGGTAGAGCATGAGACTCTCAGTCTCAGGGTTGTGGGTTCAATCCCCACATAGTGTAAAACTGTAACTTGTAAGTCGCTTTGGATAAAAGCATCTGCTAAATGACTGTAATGTAAAATATTCTGCAATGAGAAAAACAATCAAATCCTCACTATCCTTTGTAGGCATCTCCCAGAATGAGACATTCAAAGGTCAGTATGAGAAATGACACTGTAATTAGAAGCTGCTATCTCCTAAATCATTACAGACTACAATTAAACCGTCTCTTTCCAACGCCACTCGCGGCGTGCGTGCGGTCGTGCATGCTGATGTCACGGCGGTGTTGTGTTTACTGCACCTACAATTGGACTCTTGATATGGCTGCGGTGAACAAGTCAATCACTTCGAGCGAATCTTACACAGGTCATGAAAGGTCACCTGACTGATTGTGGGAGTAATAGAATTAGCTCGGGAGACCATAAAATTATGATGTCGCGCCGTTAACTCAATCTGTTCTTTGTCCGTTTTCGTTTTATAGCCGTGTTGTCAAGGAGATTATCCGGAGACACGCCGTCCCTCGAGAGGTTAGTTTGTCAGCAGGCCGCAGACGCTGACAGAGTTTGACCCAAGAGCCAATCAACACGTGTAGACATCAGATCGATAGAAACGGAGTAACCAACCAAACTCTTATCAACTTCACCTTTGACGGATGGCACACAGAATAACCTATGATCGGGGCCATGCGTCTTCACGGCAAGGTTGTCAATTTGCCGTAACATCACGGAGGCCAAAACGTGCAGTCGGTGCAGCGGTGAAATCCCTCCCCGTTGCCTCTTAACAAACTGTGGCGAGTAAATGATGTTAACTCTAGATAGATGCGATCGTTGATATACTGATATTCCGCGCACGCTTTTCACATTCTTGGGGACGCCGGCAATCAAGTGCATGGTGTTCTAGTGTGGCAACTGTCAAAAACATCGGAACAATATATTTCTCATCATTTCCCCAAGAGATGACTATAAAGTTGCAAGTCGGGGATGTTTCCAGTGACAAGTGTTTTCAATTTTTGTTTCCGTTTTACTATTGCCACAAGCACTTTCATTTCATCAGATATGCTTTATCTGCGTTATCCTATCCCTTGATAGGAATGGAGAGCATCGTGAGGCTGGTCTTGAGGCCATGACATCAGACTGTTCGTTCCCTGTAAGAAATAGTAATAATAATAATAATAATGATGTTTGAGTACAGCACTTTTCAAAACACAGTTACAAAGTATGAAATAAAAATAAAAAAGATCATCAGTAAAAATTATTAGCCAAGTAAGCAAAGCAAGAAATATTAAAGTAGAACATTAAAAGGGAGCTCAAGGACGATTAATACAAGTTCATTTCATAGAAGTGGGTTTTATAGACTTTTATAGATTTAGCCAGCGTAATCACCTCACGTGGGTTATTCCAAAGTCAAGGAACCCTGACACCTCTTTTCTTTTCAATTCTAAGAAAGGAAAAATCCTTGATACTTCCTCAAGACTCACAGTTCCAATAACAATTTAAGCACTTAGCTGACGCACTCGCCCAGAGCAACTTCAAAAAGAAAGTGCAACAGTACAGGCGTCCTGGATGCATGTCACCCCCTCTCTCCCTCACTGCTGTTGGTCTGGTCCACCCTGCCTCCATTTTTATCCCACTGAACCTGCTCAAAATCGTGTAATTGTTGCCGCCTCACCCGCCCACTTACTGACACTGCCAATTTCATGACTCCTTGTTTTTATTTTGTTGCTGTTGCTTTGGTTATGTTTGTTGTTGTTGTTGTTGTCTTGCCCAAACTCGGCATCTATTGCACGCCCAACCGTCCTGGTAGGGGGATCCCTCTCTGAGTAGTCCCTCCCAAGGTTTCTTCCAATTTTTACCTAAAAGGTTTTTTTTGGGAGTTTTTCCTTGTCCTCTGTTGAGAGTCCAAGGCTGGGAGATGTCGTGTACTAACCATGTATTGTTTCACATGTTGGGCACTGTGAAGCCCTTAGAGACTATGACGGGCTATACAAATAAATGTGATTTGATTTGTTGTTGAGTACGTCTGTCCCAATGTGTTTTGTCTGTCTGCCTAGTTTGTTGTTTTTTGATAGTATGTCCTTTTGCATTTTTTTTTTCAACAGCAGATGTTTGCGTTCATCCAGTATTTCTCAGTGCTAATTTCATTGTGGTGGTTTTGTACTGAAATGCACTTTAGATAAATCAGAGTCGCCTCGTCTCCAATTCCATTACGCAGTATGGGGACAGCACAGTTTTGTGTGAAATTGAGCTCATGAGCCAATGCTTACCGTGCTTTTACTGTAATTAAAGTAAAGCTAAAAGCCTTGTTTGGAATGATTATCATAATGTCTTCTCTAGCCCAAGGGCTATGCAAAAGCGCCACAGCACCCACAGCTCTGTGTCCAAGTAAAATTAGAAACAGCCTGCTTCAATAGCATTTTCACCAGTATGTGTTTTGCTAAAACTACCTACGTCCCATGATAGTGTCCTGCGGAGTTTCAGTATTGTGGTTCGCTGGAGTTCACAGTTCTGCAGTACTTGAATTTGTCATCTATTTTCTAGGCTCTTGAAGATGCAGTATTGCCAATAATGCAATTACAACTTTCATTTCAACAGCATTTGAATCAAATCTTGTGCCGTGGTTGTATTTTGGCTCGAGATATGTATGAATTGCAGCTCCATTGCTGTCTGGCAAAAAAGCTGCATCATTCTGCATGCTATAAGCGAAGCAATAGAAATTATAACATTTCCCATAGGGATATATTTCATTATAAAGATACCACAAGTAGTAATTGAAGTAATGAGATATTTTACCCCTCTGAATGTTGCTTTAAGTGGATTTGAAAAGAGGATCTGAGCACAGATCAATGGCACAGTGGGCAAGCAGCATAGCAGCCCTGTCTCCTACCGTCTGCATTGATAATGGCTCTGAGGGAAAGCAAAGAAAAGGAAGGAGAGGGGGAGGGCGAGACCTCTTCGTGCAGTCCACCTATAGAGTCCAACAGCTATAAGTCAGATGCCACGCTTTCTTTTCCGGTCAAGAACAATCAAGGGGAGAAAACTCTGTTAAAGCTAAATCAATGTCTTAACTCTGACTTTGCGGTGAATGGAGTCAATGGCCATTGGAAAAGGCAACTATTGACCATTAACCAGAGATTAAACAGGAAACTTCCTTGTTGTGAGTCCATTCCTTGTGAGTGGTCTGGTCTCTTCGGTACCAACACAAATCTTCATATCTTGGGATACTTGGTGTAGTGCAGCTAACATTTTATAACTTATAAGAACAGATTAGCAGATCAACAAGCAGCCAAGCTTGACATTAAACTTTTCGCTGTTTGAAAAAGAGATTATCAACAAATTGCCATGACATTTTCAGAACTATATGCACATGGTACATTTTCGATAACTTTTCCAGACCTAGAAAACATTCCATGACAAATTCCATGACTTTTCCAGGTTTTCCATGTCCGTAGGAACCTTGTGAATACATTTCAGTGACTGAAGAATAGCATATACAAGAAAATACTCAATTTTACCCATTTAGGAATGACTTGTTAGGCACAATTAACACTTTTATAAATAGCTATTGTATGATAGCTAACATGTTGGAATACTGTAACACATTTCAGTATTAGTATTACAGTTACCAATAAAGACTAGAGGTGGTTCTGTTTGTTATCACCCCCTCTAAACATCAGAATGAAGTTGAATTATCTAAAAACAACACATCCCGCCACAGTTGCTCCTCTCATACTGAGCTAGCTTGGATAGGAAATGGCAGTAAAGTTGACTCTCTCTGGGTGGATGTATACCCTTTACTTTGATTTTATCGAGCAAAAGGGATGACAAGACCGTTGGACATCGTGGTAATTTGGCTTCATCGGTCCTTGAAGGGAGATGGACTTCTCATTTTTCAAGGTCTGGGAAGAATTCAACCGCCAGTTTTTTTTTAGTAACAGAAAAGTAACACAAGTTTTGTGTTAACAGGTAGTAAAGTATTCCGTTTTGTTTCAACACCACGTCCGTCTGTCCACAACCTGTACAGGCTACTTTAAACCCCGCTAAGCACACGCGCTTATCCGTGATCGGTCCTTAATCCACTACGGAGGACACGCTGGTGCCAACCGGGCCAAAGTGGCTCCACATTTTACTGCATGATCATGTAACCGCTACAGGAGGGCTGTATCTCTTTGCTGTTAGGCACCTTTGTACCTACTCGCCCTGTCTCTGCCTCTTCTCACGGGTGTAGGAGGAGGGAGGAGGCTGGAGAGGGGAGGCTGTGTGATACTTCCCGTTCTGTGTGTGTGTGTGTGCGCGCGCCATCCGCGGTTATCCGCCGCTACATTGCAGTCTTTCGGACGGAGACTTTGCACCAAGGGGTCGCACCTTTCCACCTACCCCACCCTACTCAGCGGTAAAAATAAAATAAAAATAATAATTAAAAAATAGATAAATAAATAAACAACATTGACGTTCTACTTTGGATGTATTGTTTTCGTCTTTCTTTTTCGACCGAGTGTCTTGGGCAACTACATTACAAGGACATGTTTTCACTGACAAGTAACTGACTGTGCTGCCGGGAGACAACGGAGAAAAGCGTCTGGAAGTACATGCTGCTGGAGAGATACAGACACACACACACACCACTGAGGTAGTTATTTTTTAGACAACTTGAAGGGAAACTACTGTCTTCGTCGCGGCTTGGCATCCCAGCACAGGCTAGAGCATTGCTCGGTAAAAAAAAAAAAAAAAACGAATTGTCAAGGAGAGGTGAAGAAGAGAAACGATGCGGCTGGGGAGGAAGTTGGGTTTTGCAGTTCCTTCCCGGAATTAATAGATGCATTGGAAGGGAGCGGCTGTAACCCCCCCCCCAAAAAAACAGGGATTCACAACATACAGAGCCGTCGGTGGCACACAATGGATACTTGTTCGTCTCTGAAGGTAAGGAATCATCTTTAAGTTTATTAATCATGCCACGCACCCGTCAGAGATTCAATTTTCACTTGTTAGTTGATTCGATTGATTATTCTTCCCTGTGCGCTCGGGTTCACCTTCAGCCACGCCGGTTGTTTTGAATGTACCGATTACTGTTCACTTTTGCAAAACGATGGCATTTTGGGCGACCGCCAATTTTTTCTCAAGCATTTGTATTTGGATGTCGAGGGTGGCTCATACTCCTCCTGATCATTTACAGGTATGCACAGAAAGTGAGATACAGGCTGACCGTGCAGTCCGTCCAAGTTCAGCAGAGAATAGGATCCCGGGCAGTTTTTATTTTATCTCTGAAAGGTTGTTGGGGAAATCAAGATTGCTCAGTGGTTGTGTAGT
>OOFE01050474.1:72069-94029 GCA_900323365.1 Monocentris japonica
GTTATAGTGAGTGATATTCCTGGCTTCTAGTGAATGATTTTCCTGGTTATAGTGAGTGATATTCCTGGCTACTAGTGATCTGATCTGCAGTAGTTTCCCTGCAAATAAACATCACTGTCCAAGATGCTGGAGACTCCTCATGCATCTAAAAACTTTAGATTTACTATGCTTCAAGATTTATAAGGATGCACAGAGTTAAGGCCAAATTTCCTTAAAGTAAATCCCCACTTCACACAAATGCCAAGGCTACAGCATATCAGCTGGCAGGGCCAGGAAAGTGGCAGAATGAAAAAAATCCCTGCATTTCCAGTGCATCAAAGTTTGGATCATACATTTCTTTGAGACAAATAATATATATATATATATATGCCAACTGTGATGCTGCTTTTTTTATCATTCTGTTTGTATGCAGTGGTACTCAATTTTAGTGCACGTTACCCTGTGGGAAACAGAGGAGCTATATTTAATCATGCTCTAACTTTGTTTTGCTACCCACTGGGAAAGAGAAGCCCTCTGCCCTCCACAATTTATACATTTCGACATCTTTGGAGAGCCTGATTTTGTGAAACGTGAAAGAAAAAAACCCATCTATTTATAACATAATTGGTGTTTAACATGCCCATCTCAATTGTGCATGCTTACAACATGAGGTCTACAATGCAAAATAAACACTATCAGACCATGCTTGCCTCAGCACATTTGATCACAAAAGAATACCAAATAGCAAAATAGTCAAAGCCAGAACAGGTCAAATAGGATTCTTTCTGGGGGAAAAAAGCAAATGCAAATTTAAAGTTTCCATTATACATGAAGTGATGTTTTTTTAATTGACAACACAGTGATTTCTATTTAATGTGGATGTGAGGCAATTTCATTGGATGCCTACAAATTGTTTTAACCTATAAGCAGTATGAAATAATTGTCTTAACTCTGATTTAACCCTGTCCACCTCCAGCGGAAGGATTTTTTATATGCTTGGAATTGCTATTAAGACCTTTAGCCTAGCTGCTATTGTTAATGAATAAATCAGTCATCCTTTGGCTTGTGTTTATGTAGTTTGTGCTAATGTTTTAGAAATAACCTGACACTGCACTGAAAGTGAGCATCTTGATGAGTAACTTTTGAAAACACCTGTCAGCCCATAATGAGTTTTAGATAAACCATCTACTTTCTGTGGTACTTAGAAGTAATTCAGAAAAAATGTTCTAGCTCTAGGAAATCTTGGATAGTGTTGATAATTTTAGACCGTTCATGATTTGACTGTTTAGGGTGGATTGTTTTTGCTTAAAACCTAGTTTACTGGATACAGCAGCAATTATTTTCTCTCTCGCTGCTCTAGAAATGAGGCAATAAGCCTCCATTTCATAAGAAAACTAAATAAATCAGCAGTTACACCCAAAGACAACATTTACACATTCAGATGCTTAAATTTACTTAAATTGATGTACTGGCCCCACAAACCAACCCGTAGGATCTCTGTTAGATTCATAGTTATGGCAAAAAAAAAACAACCTAATCATCTCACAGCAGAATCCAGATTCAGATCACCACCAACATCTAATCAGTTGTTCGTTGACCTAAGGCCTGTCTGCCCACCAAATTTCATGGAAATCCAGTCATAGGTTTTTGAGATATCCTTCTGACAGACAGACCAACTAACTAACAGGGGCAAAAATATCACCTCCTTGGCGAAGGTAAAAAAAAAATAAACCCTTAAAATAGGATAGACAATTCAGAGGACCGCATGGCAGACACGGGTCACTTTCCCCGGCTATAAGGCACCAGGCTGTCACTCGCGTCTCAGGGGGAGAAACTGTTCGAGTGTCCAGTATGCCAAGTGCATACATAAACAATGGTGTCTGCACTGACAAAAGGTCAGATAATACAAGGAACCAGTCTGCAGATATAGTCTGATAGGAGAGACAGTCACTGGTGGGTTTTAGTTGGCTTTGGCTGCTTCTCCAAAATGGTTTAAGGGGAAATACAGACAATGTAGCTGGAGGCGAAAGACGACTGGGCGAAAAGGATGAAGACATTACTTTTTAATGAAGTTTTTATTGTCAGGGTAAATTCATGCAGTATATATGGTTGTGAACGCTAAAAAAGAAGAAAAACACACATCATTGATGAATGCCTTTCTTCTCTCTTCACACAAAAGACCCTTGTCTCGCATGGCAGGGGGCAAATGGTCACAATTCACGATGAATATTACCTCCATCCATTCATGTATCCAACCGCCCATTCATCCAGTATCAAAAAATCAAAAAATTCTCCTACCACATGAGGCCCTTGCATGCTAGTTTTCCATGCTTAGTGAAACCAGCTTTCCTCTCTGCCGCGTGTCAGAGTGAAACACGCAGTGACACCTACCGCCTTTCAAGTCACGAGTCAGAAAGCAGGTGAGCGTGTTTCTGAAAACGGGAGCTGCTAAAACGTCGTGCCCTGTAACGCAACGTGACAGCCACGCCAAACGGCTGGGAGAACTCTTGGATATTTCAATGGATCTAAAACCCTTGAGCAAACTGCCGGCTCGCTTCAAGTGCACTTCCATTCAAGCTTTCTGTGATATTTCTGAAATATCTCCTCACGTCTAATGCAAGGTGTGAGATTTTCATGTGAAAATACACCCTTCTTATCAGTCTGAATCACAAAGCGAGGCTTCAACAAAGAAGAGCATCCAATTCCCCCCCAACTGAGACGCTGCAGATTTATCCTATACAACCAAATTAAATTCTGCTCTGTGGTATCTACATTTCTCTGCCAGGGAGAGACAAATCTAAACGTAACAATTACAAAGTGTCTCCTAAACAGCAGCAGTCCTCCGTCCAGAGAAAGTTGGACTCACCAATGTTAGAGTGATCACAGACCGGTCAGGTTGGCAAACATGAGCATCGCATGATATCTGGGTATTGACAGTTGCCTAGTGCATCTGTGGGTTGTCAACATATGCAGCAGGGTCTTCTGCAGCGTTGCCGCATATACAAGACATGACTTATTATTACTCAGATCATGTCGGCATTGGGTCCAACGAAATATCCAAGGTCCCTCAGCCATTATGATCACATTGTGTTTGGTATTTGTTTGGTATATTATTCTCTCTCTCTCTCTCTCTCTCTGTCTCTGTCTCTCTCTCACGCTCTGTCTCTCCTCACTTGCATGGGAAGGTTAGTGTGTCGAGCACAGAGGGAATAGGAAGTGCAGACAATAGGCTGTGGCTAATGGGATTGTGGTGCAAGCATTAAGTGCCTGCTGTTGTACTTACATTAAACATCACGTGTAAAGTGTCCTACCAGTGCATTGTAAATCTGTTTGGTCTACACACACACACACACACACACTTACCACACATGGAAATGACTGTAGGATTGGGTATGGTAGTCATGATCTAGGGAAAAGAAGCCACTGTTCTTGTAAACATGCTTCCACAGCCGCCCTCCTTGCTCTAAATGGTTTAGGGTGGTAGTGAAAGTCACTTGAGCTGCTTAGTGTGTGTGTGTAACAGTAGTGTCGGGGGTTCACAGGTGCCACACCGTTGTTAAATAATTTATGTGGTTTAGGTTCATGCCTGCTACAGGTATACAGTACATGTAGTTGTGTATACTGGTAGAGGGAGAGAGTGTGGGATTTGATAGGTTTTACTCGGGCTGTAGGGAAGAGGGGATGATGTGCCACACGGGTCGCAAGTCGGCTTCGAACGCTGGGATCACATGGCAGCTCGTACATTTCATGACAGTGTTGCATGTGTTGGATTTCTGGCGATTTCAAAGTTTTCATGATAATTTTCATCATTATGGATTAAATGTGATCCAGGAGTAACCATTAATGTTTTAGGTACATGGGAATGTGCCTTTGCCCTCCAAGCTACCAGGATGCCTCTGGCCTTCTGGCCTTGCAGAAGCTTTTTTTTGTTTAATCAAGCCGTTGGAAATTCCAACAGCTGCCTCAGGATACAGCCTAGCCATGTTAGCAGTACCTGTGTACAGCTTTTATAGAGGCTAACAGATCAGCCGTAGGGGGAAGGCCAAGCAGCTGACAAGCATTCAACACCATTCGGGTGCTGTTTGTAACCTTCCAGCCTTGACTGTGTTTTGTATTAAGGGTAGGGGTACAGGGTTAACTTACTCAATAAAATATCTCAGTAAGGTCAGGGAAAGGGTTAATTTGAAGTGTGTAGTGGTACAGGTTAGGGTTAGAGTATAATCAGTGTAGGTGTATTTGTGTGTGTGGGGAAATGAGAGCCTTACAGTATATGTACATGTGCTTATTCCTAACAACAAGTGTGAAATGTGTGTTAGCTTGTGTAGTTAACGGCGTCATCGTCTTCTACTTTGACCTGAGCGGCGTCACTTACCATGGCACAGACAGAGAGCTGTGCGTAGTTCAAGTGCAGCCCCAGCCGGTGGGGCTCTGTAACATTTTCAAGCCACGGGGAAGAAATATCTAGCTTGCAACCGGCTGCGGCCCGGCTGCTGAAAATCCCACTGCCGCTCTAAGAGGTTTTACTACAGACTAGAGGCGGGTGAATAGGGATTAATTTAATGAAACATTAGAAGAGAGCACTCCATAGTCCTTTCACAAATTGCTTCTCCGACTGCCAGGCTCAGCTCAATTTGGGTTGCCCGAAGGTAGGGCTGCGTAAAAACGTGAGAGAAAAGAATAGAAAAGAAAGAAAGATAGAGCTGTCATTCACCAGCATCCTCGAGAGAAGGTAGGACCGTCCCAGGAAAAAGACATATGAAGTACATGAGACTGTCCAACGATGACTAAGCCTGTTGGTAGAACGTCAAGTTGTGGATTTATGAGAGCTTTCCTCGGGCCAGATTAAGCGTGATGGGAGTCTGCTGACTTTTGACCAAAGAGGCTGCCCTCTTATCGACGGCCACCTATGGGAATAAACAGGTGGCCGCTGTTTACACCTGAGCTCAGGAATGCCAGGTTCAGTGAAGGGGTGGCCTTCTTGAGATGTTGGCAGGGCCATGGGGAGGCATTTTTGTGGCCTCGCAAAGTAGATTCACCTCTCATTACCTTGCTCTGCTGCACAGTGTCCTTAAGCTTTGGGGTTTAAGGCCAGCCGCCGAGTAAAGCCTTGAATTAGCTTAATGAGCAGAGCCAGGCACACGACCTCAATCTCACGTGGAGAGAAAGTCACAAACAAGCACTTACAGCAAATATGATCATTCTGTCTTTGTGCTGCCATCAAGGGCAAGGATGAGGTGTGTGTGTGTGTGTATCAGTGTGAGGTATATGTGCATGCGTGTGTAAATATGTGCATCGAATTGGTTTCATGTGAGGCACATGAAACCATAAAATGTACGTCTCGGTTATAGACTACTGGCTTCCCACAGTTCCAGTGGGTGTAGCTGATAAAGCGAAGGATTTAGCATTGTTCAAAAGCACAGAAACGACACAATGGACTGACCCGCCACCGTTCCTGAAAAGAAGCACTGGGACACATCAATGAGATGCATATCAAAGTGAAATTATGGGGGCGCAATTTTTTTTTGATGACTACATCTACTCAGCAGTGGTGGTGGTGCATTGTGCTATTGTGGAAGATAAACAATGATTTATCTATGTGCAGTTAACAATATCGTTCCACTGAAGGAACGCCAGTATATCAAACACCGGACAGGCCCAAATATTCAATCCTCGGTGTATTTTTCACCCAGCACAACGGATGATCAGCATGGGCCCATACATCATATGTGTAGAAATGACAACGTGTACTGAATCATCGTGTTTCTAGTTGAAACAGGTCAGCTGCAATAATGTCCCTACGCAATATAACAAGATAAATGGGCCAAAACATGATGATTATTATCACAGATAATTAAGATTTGATTTACCTTCTCCTGGATGTGAAAGACTCAATTATCTCTGTTGTAGAAATAAGAGGCATGTTCCTTGGGTATGTGGACACAATGCTGTTTGGGGTTGACTGAAGATGCGGATTTCAATGGGAAAAACAGCTTTAAAATGCTCAGTTCTGACTGTGACATTTGAGAGAAGGGTTTAGGTAAATCTTAAGTTTATCCCCAATGGTCTCCTGCACAGTATTTGCTGTTTAGGGCCTGCATGTTGCTGCTCAACATACTATGATTGACAAGGCTATGTGCCTTGGAAGTAAGTAAGCCAGTAAGTAAGTAGAATCATAATTGCAAATAAAGTATACCCCGATTTTTAGCTTAAGGTGCTTTATATTGGCTAAAAGCCTTTCGATTTACAATAACAAATATTTCGAGGGCAGTTAATCAGTGTAAAACATGAACAACAGCAACATCTACTCCCCTTGTTCCTCCTCTCTTTTTGAGGTACATTTTAAAATAAATGTGCAAAATGCATTAAGTGGCTTGTGAAACGTGCAAATCAAAATAGAAATGAATAGAAAAACTATTTAGTGTAATCCTTTCTCTTTCTCCCTCTCTGTTTCTCTTGCTTACAAATGACCGGCGTGTGTATGTAATTGTGTACGGCTGTTTATTATCAGTAAGTAATAACTAATATCTGCTCAAATATTAGCATTAAAACCACTGAGACAGGAACATTGTCATTTCTAGTTAGCAATAAGCCTAAATATTATGTTGTACTTCCAGTGTGTAGTACTAGACAAATGGTATCATAATGACACATAGACCTAAAATCCTCTCCACACTTTGCAGTTCACCTTGCATGCATTCTCTCACACAATGTCAAGCCAGGGATGTTCGGCTTGGAGAAGAGGAAGAGGCCACTTTTAAATCTCAGGCTGACTCCCGCCACCTTCCCGCTCACTGTTACGCAACCTGGCAACAGCCGATGCGGAGCGCTGCCTGCCAACTCTAGTTTTTCTATGACACTTGCTCTGTCGTCACGTTGTAGGATGAAACTGGTTTCATCGTTGTTCATAATTGTGTTATTGTCATTCTCATCACTCAAGTAGGGAAGTATGGCGTTCTGTATTGACTTCAGGAACGCAACATGTGGCTCTTCATTCATTCTTCATGATTTTATTTTCAAATGTACTATGGCTCAGGGTAAGAATAATGTTCTTTATGATTGTTTTGCAAATAAATGTAGTTTAGTGAATTTGAAGACTAAGTCTTCAAACAGAGCATACTTACACAGAGCATACTTACAACCACAAGACTTACAGTATTGTGGTTGTAAAGCTGCTGATTAGTGAGGGGAGCCAATGAGGACCAAGTCCAGTTGTGATGTGTTAACTGGAGTTTGTCTGAGCCTAGAAAAAAGGATGGGTTTTTTTTAACCACGCAAACAAAAATACATTTTCACAATGTCTTCATTAAAATACATTGTGATAATGGATTTTTGAAAAATTTAATTCCTATAATTTGGGATCTTTAAGGAACGATTCCATATTAAACAGGGCGGTGGCGACCTTACTATCGATCTCTTACAGTTATGAGTGATATACTGCTAATGATGGATAGGTAGTCAAGCATTTTATGTGTGTGTTTGTATTTGTGTGAATGCATTTGCAGGAGTGTGTGTGTGTTCTCATGTTTTTGGGTGTACCGCATGTGTCTGGCAACTACATTTAAATGGACTCTTTGACCTCAGCCCTTAATCGAACAGAAAAGCTTGTTTATCCCCCTGCCTTCCTTATTGCTGTCTCTTCCGTGCATTTTCCATGCACTGGGACACCGAGAGAGGTGAGATTTGCCCGTGGCTTGACAGTTCATTGCAGGTTGTGAGTGCCTGCCAGAGCACTCAGTGCCACATTTGTTGACACCCTGTGTTAGTCACTGTGTCGACTGAAATGCCTTTTCATAGTGTGAGCAGAATGGCTTTTCAATGCTATACCAGATCATGTAAGATCAGAGAAATGAACTGGTTGGATTGTGTTTACAAGCCAAAGGACTTTAATTGGAGTTGAAGAGACAAATGAGCAGAGGCAAAGCGTCGGACTGTGGTGAAGGTCTCAACCCTGGCGTTACACAGGACTGGCTTTAGCTTAAAAATAAGAAAAGCAAATCGGGTTTGGGTATTGGGTTTTAAATCAAGTTCCCCAATTCAATTCAGACTTTGAAACTTTCTACCTTGCCACTTTTCCATGGTTTAGTGGTGACTACCTTTAGCTCAACATTAACCCTTGCTCCTTGCAGCCCTGTGATCTGTCTAAACCACCACTTTCTACACACCCACTGTCTAAACCACCACTTTCTACACACCCACACACACACACACTCTCCACAAGTCTTTGGTATGCATGATCTAAATCAGTCCATGGGCGGCTGACAGAAAGGCTGACAAGCAGAACATGAAAATCACATTAAATCCCGCATGTGTCATGATCAATGTGTGTGTTTCTGTATGTATGGCTGTTTGTGCGTGCAGGCATGTATTAAAGCAGTCTGGAAGTTCAGCACTAAATACCTAGGGGTGTGAGAAATACCATAAGTCCGTAAGCAGGTGTATCCATCATATAAACCCAGTGAAGCAGTATGTCTGGTGCTGGCAAATAGCCTGGACTGAGATAATATCCTTTCAGGTAGCAGATATACATAGTTTCGTCCTGAAAGGTCTGAGGAGACTGCAGACCTGGTTCTGTCTCTTAAAGGAATACCCTGGGAGACTGGCCTGTTGGTCGACTTACCTGTTAAATGATGTACACATAGAAACCAAAATCATCCAAGTGTCCCCGGTAGGTCGTTTGGTTTGATGCTCCATGCTAACAGTTGAGTAGACACTATGTTGAGTGATGGCAGGCGACTAGCACTATCTCAGAAGTGAGAAAATAAGAACTTGTAGCAGCTCTACAGCTAAATGGTGTTTATTTTTAAATGATATTTTTAAATGATATATCAAGTCTGGCAGTTTTGTGTAGACTTTTAAGATTTAGACAAAATATGATTCAAAATAACATCCTTTAAAAAATGTTTTAATGGTTTTTAGCAATGGGTAAAATGATAAGAGCAAAGAAAAGAGAATTTCACTGACAACTGTGCATCTGACAGTGATATAGAATAAGTGCATTATACTGACATAACATTGAGTTCCAACCAGTAGATGGGAATTTTACACAATAAAAGGTAAAGAAATAAAGTTAAATGATTTGTTTTTGTACCATTTCTTGTGTGTCTGATTTTGGACATAATATCAGGTGTGTAATAATCAGGTGTAAGTGTGTGGGTGAGGTAGCTCTTTTACAGTTGAATCATATCAACCTTCTTGCCAGCAGAGAACCAAGTGCCAAGGCCTTGTGTTGAGGGGAGTTTGTAGTTCTGTTCTCTGAAGTGACCCTGAGGATGGCAATGAAAGGACCTGGAGAGATTTTGGAGACTGTATTAATGAATGAAGTCCAAAATGGTTCGTGGTTTGTACTCCAAAGCATATGGCAGTGAGTGGCAGGAGTGTATTTGCGTCAATTACAAGTGGTATCTATGTCTGGGCATATTCTTGGAAGAGAGAGGCGATGCAAGACATCAATTTGCACAAGGCCATGGCTTGTGCAAATTGATGAATGTGGTCTATAGCTGCCTCCCAAATGTCACCCAAGATGCCAAAGCCCAGCTCCTCTTTCCAGTATGGGTATGATGGGTGTGTAAGAGGGTGTGTTCATTGAAGTGGCATAGTTGTTATTATTGTGGAGAGTTTCCTTTTGCGCGCTCCTATTGATACGGAGACTATGTCATCAAGGTGGGTTCTGGGAGGCAGGGACGTAAAGGTTGGGAACTTCCTCCTAATAAAGTATCTTAACTTGTAAGTGGTGGAAGAAGATGGATCTGGGCAGATTCAGTTTCTTAGATAGTTGTGAGGAGCTGGTGAAAATGTTATCCGTGTAAAGGTCTGCAATTTGTTTAATGCCTAGGGAGTACCAGTCTTTGAAAGCTGAATTGTGTAAAGAGGGTGGAAATTGTGGGTTATTAGCTAGAGAGGAGAAAAGAGAGGTCCTCTGATGGCCAAATGTGATTCTGAATTGGTTACAGATTTTTTTAAAGAGCCATATGACAATTTCACTCCCAGGAATTGAGACTGGAGGGGAGAGAGAAACTCTAAGAAGCTCCGTGCTGGTGAACCACCAGGACTACTTTCCCTACTGTCTTTGAGCTCGATGCTTTTTTGTTTTTCATAGGAAGTGAAGGTGGTGGGTGAGGGGAGACTGCACACAGCTACAAATCACTGCGCAGTGGATGAATACGCGGTTGCTCACCTAAAATAGTTCCAATAATAACTTAAAAGGCAGTCTTTAGGCAGCACACCCCCACCGTGCTGACACATTTATTATGTTTTCCAACATATCCCAGAGCAGCCATTTCAGTGTCTCACCTGTTAGCATTGCTTCTGAATGAACGCCCTTCAGACAAACACACACACACGCACACACATACAGAGACAGAGAGCCATGCTTGTGGCTCCAAAAGATCGGATCACTTTATAGTCCAAATCACCCTTTATCTCAGTCAGTGAGAGATATACTCCTTTCATTTACAATCAAAGTATTATTGTGAAGTGAAATGTGCTCCTTACAGGAGTTTTCTGGCATCTCGTAGGGCAGAGGAGAGAGGAGAGATGCTGGACTCACCTCAGGGAGTAACTAGTGGCAAGTCCCTGATAGCTGATGCAACCATGCAGAATTCCCAGCCACCCATTTTTTTCTAATGGAGCTGCACAACCATCTTCTGCAAAGGGGGAGAAGAGACTCAAATGAGGCAGGGGAATGATGGGCAATAGACTGGAAAATATGAGAGAGAGAGGGAGAGAAAGAGAGAGAGAGAGATGGACACAAGCTGATGTGTTTATTTGCCGCTGCTGGTGCCCGACAGTACAGAGCTCCTGAGTGGTCACGTCATATTTTATTTCTAGAACGTGCGCTCGTTTTACTAAATCGTGCGCTTGTTTTAGTAAAATGTGCACTCATTTTAGTAATGAAATACTTAAATCACACCCACAATATACTCACTGCCCACAGGTTCATAAAACCAGAAAGACAGGAAGGAGCAATTTCGACAAGACAGCTTAGCCTCTATCTAGCCAAGTTATGCACAAACACAGTATTAATGATTTATCATTTATCCCACGAAGCTAAAAACATGGGCCATGTCTTGAGCAAGCGTATATTCTCACTAACGGAGAGTGCCCAGCTAGATAGCAGGAGCAGCTAGCTGGCAAAACATTGCAGTTTTATGAAACTGTGGGCAGTGAGTATATTGTGGGTGTGATTTAAGTATTTTGTGCGCTCGTTTTACTAAAAACGAGTGAAAAAAAATTTGACGTGACCACTCAGGGGCTCCGTAATTTCACAACGGTCAGTGAGAAAGTTATCTTGTTTAGTGATATTTGCCAGACAATTGTACAGTGACACGGAAATTACATTTACATACCACACGCCACATAGAGGAAGCAGCCCAGACAGTGGCATTTAGGTAAATGTCACCTAAAGGAATAAACAACCTGAATATGTCATTTCACATCCACAGTCCATAATTCATTAGTGCTGACTGACATACTGTGCATCCAGAACAATTTAGTACACTTTAAATTAACACAGCCACAAATAAATGTCAATGATCTTTGGCGTTGGAAATCTTGTGTTAAATGATGGCAATTATGCAATGATATAATTTAGCAGTTATCATTACGCATACCACATGTGAATTTGAAATTACATGTCATCGCCTAATTTAGCCATTAAAGCAACAAATCTAATATTGTGCCCATTATGCATGTGCTTGTGGAAACTGTGTGCTTTTTATGTCGAAAAATCAGGATTTTTATGACACCCTGTTGTGTGTGAGCACAGAGACGATATTAAGTTGTACAAAATTGAGTTATCGTCTCAGCTAAGTGAATCCCTAGGACTACTATTAAATTACTCATTGGCTTGTACATACTGAAGTAGTAAACTGAATATTAAGAAGAGTATGTGATAATATCAGCGCGCTATGAGAGAGAAATGATTCAGGACTTGTATGGGCACAATGGGGAGATCATATCTATGAGATCTTATGGCATAATTGTATTACAGATGAAGATTATCAAAATTAAATAGTCATCAATACTGAATCCTGGGACTTGAGCTGTAACATGGAGCCACTTTGCTACTGACATGCCAACCCACAGATCTTAATCATTGTCTTGTTACCCAATACTGAGCATTATAGTAGTTCCTGACCCTGTTAGCAGAAATTAGTCATTAAAAAGCCTTGTAAAGCTATCTTTATTGATATTCATAGGTAAATTCTACAAACAGGCTTCCAGTCCACTGTCAGGCTGCTCTGGTAAATGCAAAAGAATTGACTTACCTGCCGATATAGCTGAAAAACACAAGGCATGTGTGGCATTCTGCAATGCCGCTTTTGATTCCCTATAAATCACTATAAATCAACCATGCCACCAGCTGAGCTACGATAGACAATAATGTTCTGGCCCAATTTTTATATTTAGACCCATTTTTTGTTTACACTTGCTTTATTTCCTCTTAACCACCTAAATTGCTGGGAGACACATTTTCATGACCTAAAAGATGGACTTTTGATGATGTGCACAATAGGAACATGCAGTTTGCATGTTCCTATTTCCCAGTGACAACAATGTGATCACTTCTATTCAGATTCTTTTCTTTACAGGATGTTAACAAGATTGCACAATTTACCTGGAAGTGGAGTCATTCTCAGATTCGTCACCAAATTGAGTTTGGAAAAAATATGCTCATGAAAGCCACATAGTGTTAATACCTATAAGAAAAAATATTACTGCTGGAACATTCACAAGCTCAAACCTGTATTTGAGATAGAAAATAATTTTTTTTCTCAACCATTCTGATCAAAAGCCATCAAGAGTTGAACTGTTGTCTTTGACTTTGAATAATGTTCCCTCAGAGGCAAATGATTACAGGTAGAACGTCCTGTTGGCAAATGAAGCAGTCACTATCCATTTGTTAGCCACCGATAAGACATTCCTCTTGTCAAAGGTATTAGTAAAATTGTTATCTGTGACAAGCATATTAAATTCACTGGCTGATAGACTCCTTGAATCATCTGACAAAATGGAGTAATCAAGCATCTTTTCTCTTGTCAAAAATTCTGTAATAATGGCATGAAGATTACTGGTGGCAGTGGTAGCCTAAAGGTTAGGTCTGTGATTGTAAGGTTGTCTCTATAAATGCTTAGGCCAGCTTGGAAAACGTGGAAGTGGAGGGTGAATGAGTAAAGCCTGATTTATGCTTCTGCGTATCTGCGTACAAGCGCGGGTGACGACCGCAGATGTCTGCATTGGTGTTGGTTTTGACGCACACGGCCGCAGCTATGCGCGGCGTGTTGTTGAGATTTGGGAGGTGTGCGCGTCTACCCGTCTAAACCCTTACGCTTATCCATAAAACCCTTCTCTGCGTGGCTTCGTGTAGACCTTTACGTATACCTATGCAGAAGCATAACTCGGCCTTAACACTCCTCCACTCTGACGTCAAGGAGCCCATTAGTAAGGCACTTAACTCCTACTTGCTCCTATGGAATGCCTCAGTGGCTAACAGCAGAAGGCTGTCTTTGTACTGGGCAATTCCCAATTGTGAATGTATGTAACCGTACGATGAAGCCGGTTGGTTCTGAAAAAGAGTGTGCATGTTCAGCAAACCCTTTTCTTGGATAAGTTAAGGTAAACAAGGATTGTATTGTGCATTGTGGAATACAGGGCACAACAAGTTTGGCTGTTGCAGTGATTTTCTGTTTCTGAGATCCAATAGAGAAGAGGAGTGGTCTAAAATGAACAATAACTCTGCTTAGATACATTCATATAAAGCATTATGAAGCATCCTTAAGTTATACTAATAAGGTGGATGTCATAATCAAATGGCAAACAAGTTGCCAAATGATTTGTACTGCTTCAAACTGACTTAAAACGCATCCTTCCATCCTGTCTTCTGTCTCGAACCTCATTTGTATTCTGGACCATGCATGTTATTTGTTTTCTTTTCATTCCTTTGGTTTAATAAGGCTGCTAATATCAATTACACTAAAGATTGCCTTGTGCCTGCGTCTCTGCTGCTGAGGGTGTGCACTCAGGAGAGATCAGAGGCAGGAAGAAATCTAACCTCTAAACATAGGATTTCTAATTGCTCTGACATTGCTTACGCCATTGGGCCTCATTTGTATGTTCAGGTGAAGGAGCAATTTGGTGTAATGCATTGACACAGATCATTTCCCCCCACCTCTTCTCTCGCTTCTCACCTCACTTCATCAGCAGAAGGTGGACGGGGAGAGAGAGTAATATACTGAACCCATCTGTTCATCTGTCAGACCTTTTCTCCTCACAATTTATGGCACGTCTATTTGTTGAAGTGCCTGGCCTCCCACAGAGGTCCAGGAAGAAGCTGCAGAAGTGAACAATTCTCACATTGGTTTCACAACCTGTGAAGCTGATTTGATGAGTTGAGCTGGATCATTTGTGATGGAGGCTTCAGATGCATTCTAGACTAATGGCTGTCAAGGCTACAAATTGCACCCACTTACACTCATACATTGGCAAGCCTACTGTCTGAGCCACTGAGGAATCTGCCTGTCTCCATAGGGACAGGTGTGGTTCTGGCAGTCACTTTTTAGTAGTTACGCCCCTATCAAAAGCAGAGAGACAGGGAGTGGGTGATCCTGCATCCCCTAAACCAGCTGCTGCCTTTGATCTACTTGCAAGGTTCAGTTGGTTTTGATTATGAAGCCATCTTTATACATACACGCAGATTTTATCCAGCAGGAAGCCAGAAACTGCATCATTTGACACAACCCCTAAAACAACTGCTGATTAGCAACAGAAGGGCAATCAATTCCCTCTGTGGGCGCGCTCAGAATTCACCATTGCTCTTATGGCAGACATATGGTAAAATCATATCATGACATATTTCTGTGCCTGTACTGGAGGGCTCCCACTATTGTTGCTAGAGGTAGGGGTTTTACAAAAAGTTAAACTGCATTTGTTTACTGCATATCTCTATAGTGTTTCAGAAATGCATTTACTGAGTGAGGTCTTTATAAACAGTTAAGCAATGACAACTCAAAACATTCCATTTCAGAGGAGTGGCAAAGGTACCATTTCAGTTGTCAGCCTTGGCTGGCAGTGGGTAATCAGCCTTGGCTGCTCAGATTTCCAAATAAAAGCACTCTCATCAAAAGCAGGGCACACACACAGTGCATACGGAAAGTTTTCAGACCCTTTCAAGTTTTCCACATTTTGTTATGTTTCAGACTCATCTTATAATGGATTCAATTCATTTTTTTCCTCATCAATCTACACACAATATTCCACAATGACAAAGCAAAAACAGGTTTTTGGAGTGTTTTGCTAAATTATTATAATTAAAAGACTGAAATATCCCATTTCCATAAGTATTCAGACCCTTCAGTTAGTACTTGGTTAAAGCACCTTCGTCAGCAATGACAGCCTCAAGACTTCTTGGAAATGATCCTACAAGCTTGGTACACTTTTCTTTTGGAAATTTCTCCCATTCTTCTTGGCAGAATCGTTCAAGCTCAACCAGGTTGGATGTGGAGCGTCCGTGCACAGCCATTTTCAGATCTCTCCAGAGATGCTCTATTGGGTTTATGCACTTTCCGTATGCACTGTATTTGTGGATTGTCTCCTGTGTGTTACGTATAATAAAGTCCAATAAAAACCATTAAATAAAAATGTAGCCTTGAGGTCAGAGAAATGAGCTTGTGAGTAAGTAACACTCTCCCGTCCCTCAACATCAACTATCAAGGTGCCCTAGAGCAAGGCACCTAGCTGCCGAGCTGCTCTGTGACCAATTGCTCAAGACTGTGGAAGCTCCCAGTCAACTTTCCCGAGTTAAATAAAAGACTGAATAATAATAAATCATCATGAAATATAATTCCAATACATAGTTAGACTAATTGCATAGGTGCTGTAAATAGTGCATGGCAGTATGGCTTAAAAAGAAATACAGGCAGCAGACAAAATATACATCACATTCAACATTAAGACTTCAGTTCAGCTCAAGACTCCATTTTATGGCCCAAATATGCTTCATCACTCTATCCCACCCTAATGATTCCTTTTGAAACACTTCCCTACCTTCAGTATGTGAATGGGAGCATGTCTTTACAAATGTAGAGCCATGCTCCAGCATTCCATGGCACATCCGTTTGGGGTGACAGGCTGCCGTTCTGATTTAGGCTAATAAAAAATAACCTCAACCTTGCTTCCAGAGCTGACATTCTACATATGGGGATGCAGGAGGAGCGTCAATTTATTTCTTCACAAGGGGTCACTTGTATTTTTAATAATTCATCGAGCATATGTCAAGATGTCAGTTATTGTGCTTTGATCAAAAGCTAGCCTGTCTCTCGCTGAGCCATCAGTTTCCTATGAAAGTATTGGGACTTCAACACACACCTGTCATGGATGTGGCATGGTGCTCTTCCTCATATTCCTTTACACGAAGACATTGATGTCAATAAAAAATATTATTCTGTGGTCCATAGAGATGAAAGTTCTAACACACTAATGCTGCATTCACATTGTGGTGGTATGCAGTAGACAGCAAAACAGATGTTCATTATTTTCAATAAGACAATGATGGAAAAGTCTGCCAAAACTGGTGTAAAGTGTCGCCTACCATACCTGCAGATGGAACTTCAGGGCAAAAGTTGAACTTTTACCTTCTACCATGGTGGTTAAAAACAATCTGTCATAATGGATGTACACACGTACATTTGTGCACCTGCTCTTCTTGTCTCCTCTTCCAACAGAGACAAAACAGTGACCAAGCAAAGGCTTCTTGTACCTGACAATTTCCAAGCTCAGAAAAAGATGTACCACCAAATTTTGGTTTGGGTGAGCCATTCTCAACTCCCTGTTGGCCTCCTATTCATTTATGTTAGGAATCATAGTTAATAATTTCCACAAGAAATAATTCAACTCATTAAAAATAATCCATAAGCCATTTTGAAATGAAATGAAATATTGAAAATGAACAGTCACACAATACTATTTAACAGATCTGTTTTTATTGTATAAATGCACATGGAATCGTCATGGCAATGAGAGGGCAGGTTGATAGCTGACATCCTGTGATGAGGTTTGTTTAGGCCAAAATGTGAATGCACAGCCTGGGAAGTGGGATTTCTAGGCGCTGACATGTTTCTACTTATTTTAAAAATGTATCTTGTGGCTGTTCATGCAGTGAGTCATGAGAGCCCAACTGCAAATCAAATGCTCACTAGGGCACTAGGAAAAATGAGAGAGAGTTTGGTAGATTGAGGATAGGAAAGACAAGAGGGAGAAAGTCTTTGTAGAGTAAGAATTGCTTGGAGATTAAAGTTGATGGGGCTTTGTCACCACCTTTTGGTATGACGACAGCGATGAAAGTAGGTAAAGAAAAAAATGGCTTATATTATTATGCTCTAGCAATTCCCCAACAGACACGTGTGTAGGTGGTATGTCTTACTGATGCAAAAGCTTGATTCGTTGATTCGGTTTTAGCTAGATAACTAGCCAGCTAGCTAATTTAGCAAGTCGTTACTAGCTAGTTACTAGCCTTGTAAACAATGTTGTCAACTTTCTTCCAAGGAAAGAAGCTATTGACTCCTCAAAAAGTTAATAGAAGTCGCCAGATATCATCATGTGCGAATTGACATATGACTATATTTACAACAGCCCCCTGCTCTTAGCGGAGGGAGGGGGCTACGCTGTCCCATAGTCCCACAGAGGTATAAGCAACATGCTAACATTATGCTGTTGCTAACTATAGTCTGATAGCTCATATGATTTGTAAAGTAACATTATGAGAAACAGGAAAGGACAGGTTTCTCTAGTGAATTATCTTTACTGGTCTCCGTTTCATCACAGTAGCCAATCTACCTCTTGTGAAAAAAATGTGGCGTTCAGAAAACGGACAGGGACAACCCTACACCACCACCACCCTACACTCCTCTCTTTCTGGAGACAAAAGGAGCTAACTCAAATAAATTTTACAGAAATAAGACGTAAATTATAGTAAAATAATTGAACATTATAAACTGCCCAGGGAATAGTGGAAGAAGGTGCATACATCTTCCCCTACTAAAAACACATACACAAGCGCACACGCACACTTTTTCATTTGTAGTTTTATGTGAACTTGAGATATTGCTGTCTGACACCTTGTTGTTATTCAAGAGCCAGTTTAGTATTAATATAAACATAATTAGAATGTAAGTGGACAAAGATATTTCCCACAAGATAGTAAAGGGTAGTTGGATAATAAAGTTATGTTGCCATGACAACAGCCTGCACTGACACAATTTCAAGCAAGAGTGAAGTGCAGAAGAGGGGATAGACAAATTCATGAGACTTTGAGTGTGCCTGTCTTCTCTTGGTACAACTGCATACTGAACAATCTCAAATTCATTGGTCTATTGAACAGATACTATACGGTATGTGCACTTGACTAAGAATATTTCTTTCTATCTATCTATCTATCGAGTGAATATAATGTAAATTTTAAAAACTATTTACAAATGCATGCATTTGTGAAATGAAATTGACTTTTATCACTGAGGCTGTCAGGGTTGCGGTTAGTATCTGGACCCAAAATGCAGACAACAACAAGGGGAGTAGGAGAAGAGGATTTAATGGAGTGAGGGAAGGGATGGTGTTGGGAGGAGAGGTTGGGGCTGGTTGGAGCTGGGGCAGGCAGGTGAGTGGGAAGCTGGCAGGCTGGCAGGTTGCGGCGAGGAGACATGGGGAGAGAGGTGTTCGGGGAACCCTGGGACACAGGAGAATGCAGTTGGGAGAATTGTAGCAAAACACAGGGAAATAACTCAAGGATTACAAGAGCAGCCGAGCTGCATGACTACCACGGTAGTTGGCGGAACAATCTGGCAACGAGTGGTGGAAGAGCCGGGATATATGTACACTGCTGGTCTGATGGGAAGATTGAAGACAGGTGTGGAGGAGAGGCAGGGCCGGGAGAGTGAGCCACACCCACACAGACACAGACTGACACTGAGAGACAGACAGGGGAGGTGGAGACACACAAAGGAGGCAGGGACACAGAGAAACACAAGGAAAACCAGGAGTTGGGGCTGGAACTGTGACAGAGGCTTGCATTGTACCATCTTCCTAAGCTTTTGACCGGTTTCTCTATCACTGTTGGCACCACTTCATCATCTATGAAAAACGTCTTGTCTACTACCTTCCCTTTAACAATAGAGATACTCCTAGACTTACTTGCCTCTTACTTGACTTACTTACCTCTTATACTTCTTTCCAGCTTGGTGGGCTAACATCTCACTCAGGGGTGGGCAATCATGTGCCATGGAGGGCCTAGAGTCTGCAGGTTTTCAGTCCAACCAAAGACTACACCAGGTGATGTCACTGATTAGTCCCTCCTCTCTGGTTGAAGGTGTGTTAATCAGTGAAATCACCTGGTGTAGTCTTTGGTTGGACTGAAAACCTGCAGACTCTCGGCCCTCCATGGCACATGATTGCCCACCCCGATCTCACTGAAAGTCTATCTCTCCAGTTGGTGGAATATCGGGGGAAACTCGGGAGGAACTAACCTTTTCCTTTTTTGGCTGGCTAGTCTGTCTGCCTTCCTCTGTGCTAGAATCTGCCTCCATGGCAGGGGTGCTGATGTCCTGTGGTGTAGTGTGGACGGCGAGCCATTCGAAAACGCTAGACCCAGAAAGTCTGTTTTCAAATTTAAACGGCTTAGTGTGGTAGCTAAAGTAGTAGCCGAGATGGTGCTATGCTTAGCCCTGAAGGCAGACTGATGAGATGATTTTAGCCAGACATGACAATTTAGAGTTGGGTAGATATTATTTCCGTCATACAAAATGCCCATAAATTACAATAGTCAATACAGATTTGTGACTGATCCTTATGAGTCTACGCCTGTGAAAGTGATCTTCAGCAAGATGCTGAACCCCTGCTGTTAGTTAGTCCTGATTAGACTGTGTGTAATATGGTGCTCTAACTTCCTTGGTCCTAAAACATTCCAATTACGGCATTTTCAACTAAGGTATTTTTTATGATAAATCATTTAAACTATTTAAACTATACAATTAGCAGTTATGCAAATTGTTTGACAGCTCGTACTAATTTGCAATAATTATGCTCTTGAAAGATTTAAGAAATATGATTATTTTACTATTATCAAGGCAATTAGATGATCCATTAAAAAGCTCTTTGCAAGTTTTATGAAATAAATTTTTCAGAGCAAATTGATCTAATTTAAACTACTCTGTGCACCTTGCAAACTATTTTCCATGGTCAATCTCATCAAAGTTAACCAGATGATGTAACACATTAGTTGAGAATTCAACTATACATGTCAACATCTGCCACACATTATTTCCATGGGCCATATTCAAACCCTCTGTCAGCTTTCATTAATTAGCATGTTGTCTCATTTTACAGAGAAGAACTTAATGAAACTATCCATTTGCATTAGTGCTCAGTGGTCCATTATTGATACAATCCTTTATGGGTAATTCAGATGACTGCATATGTACCAAGAAAAGGAAAAATTACATTTGTGCACTAAGATGAATTTGAATTGATGAATGATCCTAAAGCTGAGTCTGCATGGTTTCAAACAAAGTCAAATCATCAAGGTTAAAATGGGTAAGAATAATGTTGCTCTGGTCAATAAGGGCTTTATCGAAAATGACTGGTGAAAATTACACAAAACATCCCAAAGCTGCATTGTTGAAGTGAATAAAACATGAATTGTAAGGGAAAAACCTCAAAACAACAGTATCGAAACTATTCTCACACTGAAGTCTGATACTGTATACAAAGGGCTAAATTGCCTGTCAGGCACTCTGAAATCCCGCCTTCTATCTTCTACCTTACACGATGTACCATTAACCCCTGTGAAGTGTATTTATTTTCCCATTGTGTCTTTCTGAGTTATGAACCCCATTCTGGCTGAGAACAGTGGAGAAAATGCAGCATGACCTGGAGCAGAGAGACAACAAGAGGCCTGTATTGTTGGTGGCCCGCTTCACTGTAGCCAATAATGAAGAAGCATTATTGTCCTCAATGAATTCTCCTCACAGTATATCTTTTGCCTTTCTCCCCTGGATGATTCCCTCTGAGCATCCTAATAAGGCATTATTTTCTTAAGAGCAACCTAAGAGCATTTAGTGTCAACATAAAACCAATATGCTATTTTAAACACTTTGGGCTCAGCCAAAGTCGCTATCTAGTCCCTGTGCCTTCTCAATGTATGTTCTTGGGTCATTAAGGGTTTGACAAAAAAAGCAGATCAAAAATAACTACAAAGAAAATATTGTGTACAGGCATATCCAGTTACTATATAGTTGTATTAATTACATGATATCTGGAAATGTAGCAGACCTGAAGCAAAAAATGATGAAATGTAATGGTATGATCCTTTGGTTTTGTCTCTAAAGCATGTATAGCTGTTCTTCATTTGTCTTTGTCACATTACATTGTACACTAAAAGCACTGTGTTTAGGTTCCAAACATACTGAAACAGTATTGTGCAAAGTTTAAACAAGGTTAAACACGTGAACATATATACTTCAAAAATCATCAAAAAGTCCCTCAGTAATTCTTACTTTAACCATGTCACTAAACTGATATAGCTCTTTCCCAGAGGTCTTTGTGTTTGATAGTATTAACCCTCTGAACTCCAAACACTTTCTGGGCGATTTTTGCTCCTTTCACGTTTTTGTTAATTTTTCACTGCAGTATATAAGTACAGTGCATTCAGAAAGTATTCAGACCTTCACTTTTTTCACATTTTGTTATGTTGCAGCCTTATGCTAAAATCGTTTAAATTCATTTTTTCCCTCATCAATCTACACTCAATACCCCATAATGACAAAGAGAAAACAGAATTTTAGAAATTTTTGCAAATTTATTAAAAAGGAAAAACTGAATGAAACAAAGATTGAACTGTTTGGCCTCAATTCTAAGCGTCATGTCTGGAGGAAACCAGGCACCACTCATCACCTGCCCAATACCATCCCAACGGTGAAGCATGGTGGTGGCAGCATC
>OOFE01050478.1:24999-43189 GCA_900323365.1 Monocentris japonica
TGTGCTGTCATTCTTCAGCACATGCTGCATTTGTGTGGGACCTGTAGTGATTTTGTGTGTGCCATCACAAAAGAAGGATCTTTCTTTGTCTTTCTTTCATTCTCTTTGTCTCTTCGTCTGTGTGTGGCTGTGTGTTTGGGAAGTCAGAAACCAAAATCCAATCTATTCCAAAAAAAATGTTCCAAAAAGCAATTTGTGTATCATTCATGGCAAAACTGAAAAAAATCCATGTTCTTCCACCTCAGGGAATGTTGCTACATGAACTGACTGTGTCCACCTCTGTTTCTACTTGTTCGCGTAGGCATTGTTGCAATGATCTAGCATTGTAAAAGTTTTATCTTTGGCAGACATTGCTGGCTTGTCAGGTGAGGAGTGAGCATGATAACGGCATATTTGAAGATCCATAAAAAGGCCCCCGCATCTTTGGGAGTCATATCAGCCCAGACAGTGAAATGCAGCTCATCACTTTTATGTCTGAACCACAATTGGCCATTGGGATGTGAAATTAATCTGACAGAAGGGCCATCTGCTATAGGGGGCATAGTGGCCCCCACGAACACTGGTTTAGGCTTTGCAAAGGACATTTTTAATTGGACACTTCATGCGAAAAGCATATACATGTCACATAAACTGATTCGTTGGTATGACAGGGGAGCTGGATTTATGACACTGAGCAGAGAGAGAGAGAGAGAGAGAGAGAGAGAGAGAGGGGAGAGAGAGGGGAGGGATGAGAGAAAGAGAGAGAGGCTTAGAAGGAAAAGAAAGGCAGTATAGGGAGGCTGACGGCTGGACAGCATTTTAGTTATTGTTATCCAATCAATGCCCCACAGCAGATACCTGTGGAGGAAAGTGTTGCTGCACAGTATTTACTCCACTCTGTCTGAGACATTTGTTAAAAATTTGCTTGTTAGGAGAAACCATGGCATTTTAACATGCTCCGACTTCAGTGCTTGCTTGTGTCATTGTTGTTATTATTGTAGTTGTTATTGTGGATAAGCACCATCGTATAAGGCCTTTTTGCTAACTGAGGCAGACATTTTGAGTTTGGGACATGGCCTGCTGTGCTAGGAATGCCTGAATCACTGGATCCTCAGTGATCAATCATCACTAACCGGTCTCCCAATCCCAGCACCTTCATGTTTCAGTAGCATCTGTAATATAGAGAGGTGGCTCAGTGGAGGCCGCTGCCGCTGTTACACTACAATCTGCTAACAATTCATTGTCTGGTCTCTCAGATTGTTAGATTTACTAAAGTAGTTACAATGCAAACGTTTATGTGTCAAGGCTAAATAATTATTTTGTGTTTGTGCTGTAGAATCAATTTTATCAAAGCAGTAGCTGATTTACTCTGGCTCCATGCAACACATGAGCACCATGTACTGATTTACAGTTAAGAGAAACAACACCTTAGTTGTGACTCAGACTTGTTCCATTCTCCACCCTTCCCCATTCTGAAATTACATCAACCCATGGTGGTATTACATGATAATCTGGTCTCCATCATTTCTGAATCCATCTGCATGCCAGAGATTTTAACAGTCAACTGGACGCAGGCTCTGCTGCATAGCACAGTCTCTCTTATATCACTCTATAAGTAGTAAACATGCCTACCTCTCATTTGCACTATTTCATCACCACTAGAATTCATGTGCTATTATTTCTCCTTCAAACTGGCAAGAGCAATCAGAATGTCCTGATAAGTCAGCCCTCACAATCTAAGCATTTAGGGTTTAGTGAGAGAGAGAGGATAAAGAGTGGGTTGTGTGAAATGAATGCGGGGGCTATGTGAAAGGAAGAAGCCCAAAGGCCTGAGCCGACTCAGCCACGGAGAGACCTGGGCCTGGGAGATACTAGGCCTGTGTCTGTGCCCCTGATCTGATCTAAATTATCACTGCCCAGTTTAGCCATGTGATGTTTATGCAATGCTCCTCCAACCTGCAGCTGGGGGACAAATCAATCGCCTTACAAACCCCCTTTCTTCTCTCAAACAAGAGCTTTTTAGTGACAACAGCCATCTCGGTCACATGACCATGGGAGCATCATGCAAACCCCCAATGTCCCCAAGCACCCCTCACTGCAGATGTTGGGAAACAACGCAGCTGATAAGTTTAATGATGGAGGCACAATGTTGTCCTTGTGTGTCTTTAAGTCTTCAACAGCTGTAATGGACAACTATGATCATAAGACTTGGTAGAGGAATACCGTGGCTTAATGCAGAGCACAGTTTGAGGCAATCCTATGATACCTTGGGCCCTGTTCACACCTGGCATTAACATGCAAGTGGACAGCTCCAAGTATGCCAGTTCACACCTGGCATTAGAATGCGTCTGCACATGCGTCTCGAGTGACCACTTGTGATCGGATCTCACTTCCCCGCTCTATGTGCAAATAAACACGTACATCATTTCCGTTTGCAAAGACCAAATGCGTTATTGTAGAAGAAGAAGAAATCAAAACAATACAGACTGGGTCTATTCCTTGGCGTGTTCCAGACAAACCAATCGATTTGAGAACCAACTGGAGATGAGAAAAAGCAGGAATAAACGTACGTACGTACTTACGCTTATGCATAGGACGTCAGTTTAGTAAGCGGTCCTTCATTGTGGCCCAGGACACATTCGCGTACACACTGCTAAAAGAATGCGGCCACATGCGGCCCAGACCACCTCCGAATGTGGTCTGAGCGATCAATGCGTCCTCAATGCGTCTTGGGTGCATTCACACATGTACTTAGAGCTGTCCACTTGTGATCGGATCACCCAAGACGCATGTTAATGCCAGGTGTGAACAGGGCCCTTGAAAGCTGGCCGAATGCTTTGCACAAATCAGTACTCTTGTATAAACACTGATATGTTTTTGCTTTTATTTTTATTTTATTTATTTTATTTTATTTCATTTCTTTGGGGGGTGGGGGTATTTTGCACTTCTTGTGGGATAAAAGACAACTTTAAACAGACCTACCAATGGTCCAAATGGAGACTAGTTAGTACAGTGAGTACGAGTTTGTTATTCTGAGTTCTGAACATAGGGTTGGTGTTACACAATTAATTATTTCACACACACACACACACACACACAACAAACATCGCTAATGGAATTGTATTAAAGCGGCCTACAACTGTTGATGAACTTCTTCTGCATGCAGAGCTTCAGGGGAAACTGGCCTGATGTAATCCCGGTGAGGTAAGGAAGGGGTTAACAATATGACGTCAGGTTCCAAGAGAGGCAAAATGTGTTCCGAGGATATCAGAGCAATATATATCAGAGCATATGCCTCAAATGAAGGGATCCTCCAGTTATGTGGACAAATTTCAGTGTGCATCAGGCTTCAGTGGAAATAAAAAAAACACTCTGGAAGCAATGACTTTCAAACGCGATGACATTTTATGATGCGCGAACTTAATCAAAATTGTTACCCGTTTGTTTCTCTTTTTTGGGGGGTCTAGAAACGCCGTGCTGCGCATATTCACTGTAACCTTGCAATAACCATTCATTTAACCCCACTTACATGTTACAAAAGAAAGGGGGAAAAGCCTTAAACTAGCCTACTATTGTCAGTTTTTTTAATTGTTATTAATATCATTATTTTTGGTATATAGCACATGTTGGTTGTAAACAGGCCAAAATTGTTGGAATTTTTTGCACAAAATTCTAATATACTGCGATAAAAAAAACCAATGTATCTGTTGCTCGTCTGCAGGCTCGCATCCCTGGTCTTTTGTTTGCAGGCTCGGCAGAGAGGAACTCGGGCTATGGGTTGCTGGAGCATATAGTCTATCCAATGTGAAGTAGTGAGGATATCTGCGGCCTATTGTTATGAACGTTATAGCTTTCTGTTAAAATGTGTCCAAGCTGCCCTTTATGGAGAGTTGCATCTCTGCTGGATTGAACCAAAGGGGAGTAATTTTATTCGTGTGGTATGATTATAGTCTTTGCAGTTGCAGTGAAGGGAAATCATTCTAGTGCAGTGTTAAATACACTGCCAGCTATCGGTAGGCTTCTGGTTATGCCATATGCCACTACAATTCAGAAATTTCCAATGTACCCCGTCCCCCCTATCCACCCATAATAAATATAATAAATACTTCATATTTTCACAGGCGACGCGGATGAATGCGGAATGTAACATTTGCTTCCAATTTTTTTTACGTCTGTATGAAAAAACTTTATTGCTTACCTGTCCATTTGAACACGTCGCCATCAATTATACGTTAATTAATATAACGACTGATACTTAATCAGATCACACTCACACACACACACACATACAGACAGACATACAAACACACACACACACACACTGGGTCAAAGACTGTGTCCGTTGCCTCGTTTGCACATCTTCAGCACCATATTATTTCGGAGTGCGCTTTCAAGAACTTCCCTTGCCTAGCCCACACTACAGCCAGAAGCAAGGTCAAAATGGTGTGAATCAGTTTATGGTCCGTTTTGATGTGCTTGTATTCGCCAGTAAGGGCAACTTTTGCAACTGTAACTGCAACTGTCATCACTCAGTAACGTTGGCCAAATGTATGTCCTTACAATATTAAGCCCTTGCAATTTGCCCTTGTAAATCAATTAGGGCCTCTATTTTGAGCCCTGTGTCATGATGAAGGAAAGCTCTTTAACTCTGCATCCCCATGCAGTATCTTGGATTAATAAAATGACGTTTTATTTCCAATTTTCCCATTAGTTGGAAATAATCACATATATGTCCAGACAGTGTGTAAGCCTGCAACACCGCCACACTTGTATGGACCCATGCTCCCGATGACCGTATATTGGTATCTCATTTGTGGTATTTATTTTGTGGTGGAGCTGCAGAAAGCAAGTGCTTTGCCTGTGAAAATAAAAGCCAATATACTATGGGTTTGTCCATTCCTGATATCCAAGGGCGTTTAGATGTGGGTGGGAGACACCGAGTGTCAATCATCAACGCTTCACTGATCAAGGACAATCCTCGTCGTAAAACTGGTCTTTTTCTTAAGAAATCACTCACTCCGCATTAATTATCACTCTGCCCTGCCATGCTACAGCGAGAAAAGTGTGGTATGTGTGTGTGTGTGTGTGTGTGTGTGCGTGCGTGCAACCGACCACCTCCTTGAGTATTTCACATTGCATGCACTCACTTGAAAAGAGCCTATAACGAGATGACGCAATGATACAAAATCCAAAACCTTCTGCTAAATGCAAATTTGTGTTTAAGCAGCTCTACTTGATCTGTTGTAAAATCTCACATAGTCTATCTAGGGTACTTTGCAGTGAAAATATTGTCAGATATTGTACACCATGGTAGTAAACGCAGTAGCCTCAGTGAAATTCAGTTGGACATTCTTCATGTATGTCAAAGTAACGACATGGATACTGATATATATATAGGCATGTCAAATTGTTGAAGTTGAATCACGGACATTAGGCTGCAAAACTATTCAATTGACAAATAACATTGAGCTGTGCCAGAGATAGCACATCATTAGGGAAAAAACACCCATATTTTCATTTCTGTCAGGCTATCTAAAATATTTCAAATCTAGGCCCAAACCCTTTAGGTCAGGGGGTCACACACATAGAGAGACGTGCAATAATTTTGATAATTCTCCTAGATTTATTATTGCTCTTATTTTTATTTGCATCTGATCAGTCAGTTAAATCAAATATTTACCCCAGGATTACACATTTTTGCAGAGTAAGAAAAATAAATGTTACTGACTTCATTGCAGCGTTTTATTGTTCTGTCTGGAAATAACCAAAAGATAGGAAATGAAGACAATTCTTTCTTTTATTATTCTTACAAAATAAACATACAATGGAAAAATGTATTGTATATTATACGGCTTCTTTTCTTTGGGTGCCTGCCATTATTCAGCCACATTATGACATGCAGCCTAATGGTACAAACAAGGGGCCTCCCAAATACAATTTTCCGGAAAGCCTTGATTGATAAATTTGTATTTAAACGGTTGTAATGTATACACGACAAATGCATCCAACGCTGTAGGTCTAAGACTTTCAGAACGTTTCTGCTGTAGCCTAGATGTATATAATGATCTCTACATACATTCATCGGCTATGTCGCCTGTGCTCCATGCAAGTATTTTACAACCTGATCTGAATTTAGCGACTAAACCACACAAAAACTATTACAAACAGCATGCAAAGCTATCATCCAATTAATTCAAAGTCAAATAAACAAATAGCGTTAGTTTTATTTTAACCACACTAACCCACTATGACAAACCTCACGCAGCCACACTTTAAAATGGTGAAAGACTCCATGCAGGTTTTCTCCATTAAAGCGGACTTCGTCAGGGCGATCCACAACCAAAGATTTTTTCCTCCTTTTACCCTCATGTACAGCCTAAGCCACGCTGTACTCTGTTTCGTGGCTCGTTTCACTTGTTTTCATGACTTTCACAGTGATTAGGCACTGCTACTCCACATTTATCCGAAAACTAACCTCGATTATTTTAAATATCTTACATATAATTTCCCCCTCTCTGCAGTATTCCCTTTGATTCACGCTTGACTCATATGGCTTCAGGGCCAATGGGGGTCCGCCTTTGGGGAGCCTTGAAACCGTCTCTTCTTATCTCCTTTCATCATCTAACCCGGGGACGCCTTGAAACCGCAGGGCCAGTTATTGCCTTTTTTTTTCAGACAGCCCAATGCGGACTGGCCAACAGCCAATCAGAGTCTTGTTTACACTCTGTGACTGACAATGCTCTGGCGTCGTGCCAACCAATCAAAACCTTATATTCAGTGGGATTCATTTGTAAACATTTAGCATAATGTAATAAGCTAAGTCCATGGTAATAACACAGGGAAAATATTGGCATTATTGTCTTGTCTAAATGATTCAGTGTATTTTTTTAATGGCACATAGACAAAAATACTCTTTTGTCCGTAAAGAATATAATGGTTAAAATATAGGCACAAGAATAACATAGTGAGCATTTGATGTATATGACATGTTTAGTGTTTGAGATGTATAAGTGTGTTGATTTGTGATGACAATTTAAATGTTATCGGTCTATTTCTTCAGATTAACTTAAAAAAGACAGTGTGAGTGTGTCCTCGGTGACAGCTGAGATATGAGGCTAAAATTATGTGTAAGAAGCAGAGATATTTCAGAACTTATGTTGGAAATGCTGAATATCTTTTATGCTGCTGTGTTTATAGTGCAAACATTGGGAAAACTGCAACGGAAGCATGTAAACTGATAAGTGCATTTTGCAAGATTATTGTGTGTTTTTACTTGGATTATAATTTAATATGGATAATTACATATGACAATGAGCAGTTGTTTTTGGTAATTAATGCTATTTATAATAGCCTTATAGACACTGATAAACGTCATAGGCAGGGATGTAGTCCACAGAAATTCCCCACCTTTTAGGCTGCCATAAATCTTGATGATGTAGGCTAAGTTCATGGTATACATCACACTATGTATCAAATTGATGTAAACTACATGACGACAAGGTTTTTAACAAGAGAAAAAAAAACATAAATGAATGCTCCTCTGGCAATATAAGTGATTTTTGTTTATGTTAGTGTTTTATTGCCTTTTGATACCGACTGGAGGTCATAGTTTACCCATCTTTTTATTCACCAATATATCACTGCATGTTGGCCTGTGTGCAGGCGACACTGAGATCTAGCCTATTGTACATGGTGAAGATCCATTCTGTGCTTTAAATCTGGCGCCCTTCACTGTGTTTAGCATTGCCCGTCACTATACCATTGGCTTCTGATGCTGGCCAATCAGAATCTCCCGTATCCCCGGGCGGGCGGCACGAGCATATTAACATGCAGGTATCCGACCAATGGGAGAACGTGTTTACCCTGCTCGAGACGCGAGGCACGCAGTTGCACTGGGAGAGAGAACCGCTGTTCGGAGATCCGAGCCTCGATTCAGCCAGGCTAGAAGCCCCAGTCCCATTGCTTTCACTAGACAAACCAGCAGGCTATTGCACAGTCTCAAATGGAAATACTATAGGATTTAACTGTAGCCACATGTTTTATTTTATTATTTTTATTTTTTTTAAATGGGCGTCGCACTTGGCCTTGCACCTTCCCTCTTTTTATTTTGTGATTTTATAATTTATTGTTATGCAAGGATTTAACATACCAGTAAGTAATAATTTTGTGTACTTGATTCTTTGTTAAATAAAATATTTGTAGGCCTATGTCTTCTTTTCATAATGAAAAAGCTGCATTTATTAACAAATTGCTAAATGTGGCGTACAAGCTGTGCATTATTATAATTTCCAAAACAATATTTACATGGCATTTACATGGCAAAGTAAATGGCACAACTCAGTGCTATCATGCATTGAGCTGACACAAATTCAGGTTAACATACAATTATTATTACTATTATTATTATTTATTTTATTATTTGAATTATTATTATTATTATTATTATTATTGATTACAGGTATTTCACAGTGAAGCTACTGTAGGAGCATTTTGAGATGGGATTTAGTTAGTATGGATCGACGACTAATTTGCTGATTTTTTATTTTAAATTCCAATTTTAGCATGTAACGTGCCAGCGTGCGCATTTTGCTCTTTTTCAAAATTGGCCGAGGGCTTAATAATTGCGCTTGACTAATTGTTGAAGTGTAAATGTTAACTGTGTGGCATAGGCTATGGGCCTTGTACTAAATAAGCTCTACGCGGAGGATGTGCATAGAGGGGAAAGGAGGCATGTTTACAATCATCCCGGCCGTGGTGCACTCCCAGCCGGCCAGCATTGTCATGGAGGGGCGCCTCTCTCGCAGCGATCCGACCTATAAACCATAATTTGATTTATTATCTGCGTTTCTGCATTCAATCGGATTCTGCAAATGTAATAGGCAGTAGCCAAATTCAATTGAATTAAGGTTGTCGATCATTTGAACATTAAAACAAATATTTGCAGACGGAATTCGCACGTTTATACAGTAAAATAAAAGAAAAAGCATGGGCAATGGCTACTGTAGTCAAATTCGTATTAATCTACATTTTGAGCATTTGTAAAGCAACAGTCCCTTGGATAATCTCTAATGTATTTGAATGGTTTTATTTTAAGGTTGTAAGTGGACATATAGAGAGGGCTAAGTCAAACAGCATGGCGAAGGGAAGGTAATGGCTGACTGCAAAGCACTTTCTCAGTATGGAGACAAAGGCAGTCTTCCTGACGGGCGGCCATTCACCTTGGGTCTTTATTTAGTCTGCAGATTGGGGATTCATCTATAACAGGGTTTCAAACGTTTTCAAGTCGAGGACCCTCAAATGCACGTTAGGCCACGGAGCCCCAGTTGATGAGATTTTGTCCCAGGGAAGAATTTTGCTCCTGATTTAGTATTGAATTGTAAAACTGTCTACTCTGTACGTGGAGAGATAATATCCTAGTGGTGAGAGTGAAACATATGATTGGAATATCATTCTTATACATGCTCTAATTGGGAACATTTCTAGTGAATTAAATTATGGCGAAATTGTACTATTCGCCATCTTGCTGGGGACCCCCTGGAACCCCCTGGAGAAACCCTAGGGGTCCCTGGACCCCACTTTGAGAACCACTGGTCTATAATATCAAAACCAGGCGTATAGCCTACGATGTTGATAACATTCGGCCATGGCTAATACAGGCTTACTTTTTTACAACTAAGAATTTGAAAATCCTACTGCAAGACTATTTAATTGCTTTAATTACCCACAACCGTCGTTGAGGCACCAAAATGGGTCTGTCACGATTTGAGAATAGTTATAAAGACAAAAGCATGGATCTGTACAGTAAAGATTTTATTTGTGCAAATGCAATTTTTTCCTCTCGACTAATAAAGCCATTTTTCTGCCATTGTAAAGCATGTAGTGTATAACGCATTTACTTCTGTATTTGATTACCTGATCTGAAATAGGTCAAGGCAGATGAAGACAGTGAGAGTGCAGTTATTCACACGCACACACACATGCTCTGTCTCTCTCTCTCCCGCGCACACACACACACAGAAGTAGAGGGGGGGCATCTTGTTCATGAGCTGATGTGCATCTCAGTTATGGAGAGGCATTATAATGGTATTTTTATTTCAAAGATTAGCCCCTCTGCTTGATGATTTGTGGTGAAACTGACGTTTATGAGCTGCCAGTATAGTTTTCTTGTACCTATAGGTCTGCAAACTGGTCGATGCATGTTGATGCAATTTCCAAATGCCAGTTTTATTATTAGAACTGGGTTATTTAGTAGTTTGTTGAACGGTCTAAAACGCCATGTCTTTGGTAATAACAATCACGTCACTTCATAAATAAGATATGATTGTTATATCGTGAAAAGAGTCCAAGGTGTAATGAGACTATCGCCAAGGACCAGAATAGAGGTGATATAGGCAACAGGAAAACGCCTGTATCAGCCCGAGACAATAGGAGGAGCAGGAGAAGGCAGTGTTCACCTTGAGATGTAGGCTGAGTAGGCTTCCACAATTTTAACCCACCTTAATGTTTCAATGCAAATAGGCCAATAGATTGTTTTAGTAATCACGATTTCACAAATAAGTGCATGTTAAATAAGATTATAGGTCTATAATTTGCCTCTGGTTTTGGACACCACTGACAGCCACCACTGAGGTAGATCTATTGATTATTTTGATAAAATATGATGTAAAATTCATTAAACGGAGAAGACTATGTTGTGACCAGACACCAATGCACAAAATGTGCATCTGCCTGTTGTGTATGTGTCTTTGCAATGTGAAGAACTGTTCTCCATTAGATACATATTAGGCCTATATCTCAGGTTGATCAATAGAGCTGAGCATTGCTCAGTGGGGTTTTCAAAAGCCTTCCATGTTATTCTTTTATAGCATCAGTTTTAGTTCGCAGAGAAGGGTGGTTGCAGCCTATGCAAAACAAACCCTGTTGTGATAGGGTTGTGGTAGGGTATATTGAAAAATTCAGTGGAACAATAGGACTAATGATTTGCTTTCCTTTACACTTATATAGCTAGACTATTATGTCTATATCCTACTGCATGTAAATGTTTTTTTTACCGGTCTCTTAATTTTGTCTTGACATGCTAATGAAAAATGCTGTGATTTTCTTTCCTTCACAGAAAAGATGATTGGGAGCTACGTTTTTGGCTGGAGAAGCCTGCGATCGAGTAAATGCAATACATAGATCTACAGGAAAGGATTATTATATGGGTTGTATTTGATTTTCCTGGCCTGCCCTATCCGGATATCGGATTACTCAACATTCTTCGGGATGGAAGGACGGGATTTCGCTGCTCCGGCGCACCTCCTATCAGAGCGGGGCGCCTTGGTGCACCGAGCCGCCTCTCGGATCGCTCCCTCTGGCCACAGCTCTGTACAGCATGCCGGTCACTTCCCGCCGGGGAAATACTACCCCTCGCACATACCAATGGCTCCCCACTCAGGTTAGTCAAACATCTGTGGGCTTTTGTCACAATGGAATGCACTGAAATGTATATTGTCCCCCCAAAGGCAATATTTCGGCTATTTGAAAACAAGCTGCTGTTTCAAATGTTCGTGTAATAATGCAGCGCCAGAGAGCCTGTGCATGTATCAGCGTGAATAATATGGCCTACTATATGTGGTGCAGTCCAAAGATGATTATTTTTTACACAAAACAGTAGAACAGGCGGGGGTCCATGCTTTAATACATGAATAGTTGCTCAGGTGGGGTTTTGGCCAGAGTTGGACTATTCAAATGTCAGAAAATAAATCAGGTGAATTTGGTTCAGGATGCATGATTATGAATTGTAATTCAACTGAATCAACATTTATGGCCTAGATATCCCAAAAATAATAAAGATCGCTGACAAATCGCACATTTGATAAGTAAGGTAAATGCCATGGTATTTTAAAATGACATTTAGATCTATTTTAGTTTTTCAGGGTTTGCACTTGGGAAGTTGTACAGAGCACAATGGCAGCATGCTTCCCAATGGTTCTGGTGTATAATCTGAAATTAGATTTGTCACTTCATGTCAAATTCATGAGTGTCATGCTGTTACCATCACCTGGCCAAAACCTTGGGCCATACTCTGGGCCACATGCAAGTGAAGGGACGGACTGGATGAACAGGGTTATGGGGGTGGACCGAGAGAGCTGTTGGCTTGTGAAATACCAGAAAATCCTCTTTCTATATTGGGCATCGAAGTGTCGGGGTGCAAATGTGTTCACGGTGCATGCATCAGGTTTAACAAGTGACTTGGGTATCTTGTGTACCCCATGCAAATGTGTACTTTTACAAATGAATGAATGACATGAATGCACACATTCATGTACTGGTTGTGTCCACATTAGGCAGTCAAATTCACAACTCAGCATGGAAACTGCTGAATATAATAATCCATTGAATTATTTTTATTATTTTGGAAGAAATATCACATTTGGAACAAGAAGAGGTCACATTAATGTCATATTAATTGCATAAACTACTTGTGCTTCCCAAACATTTTGTTTCTCAAAATATAGAACTATAAAGAATCAGAAGTTCCTGTTTAGCTTATATGTTGTCTCTCAAGGCATGTTTAGGTGTTTAGGTGCATGTCAGGTGTCCATTCCACTTCAAAAGAAAGCTATATTTATCCCTTCCAAATTACATTTCACATTTTTATTTCTATTATATTTAGTTCAAATTCTAACTGAATTGTGTGGTTGTATTTTTCCATGGGCTCAGTATAGGTGATTGGTGTGTAATGTACCTTGCAAAATGAACCTCTAAAACTGTCCCTTGTCCTCTGAATCCAATCTGTTTTTTCTTCTTTTTTTGCTAACTGATCTGCTGCAGTCGGTATTGGAGACACATTTTTGTTTTTGAAATTCATTTTATATATGAAGATCCTGAATACATTTTAATTCGCACCAAAGATGAGATATAATTAGTCATTCAGGTTAATGCATGGGCGCTCTTCACCATCCATATCTCACCATTCATGTCTGCTTTTTGGCAACACACAAGCACACACACACACACACACACACACAATGCCTGGATGCATGTTTTTTCTTATAGATGCAAGGCTAATGCTAGCTACAGGGCACAGGTGCTTTCCTAACCAGATATGGCAAGTCTTTTGTAGTAGTATGCCGCTGCCTAACCAACATGAAGACCTACAGTACCTCCAAATGTCATCACTGTTCAATGAGCAGCACAGGTGGTTCATTGTTCTCTCCAGTCTCTTCAGTAATACATGGGTGTGACTGGAGAGTAGAGTCTATCTAATCTTGAGTTGGAAAATAACTTATATTTATATATAACTAATATTTTACATTTCAATTATTTAATTGTATTAGCGTGAATAATTTTCAAAGGTTCACATAATAATCTACTAGTCTCCTTTAGACTTATTTTGTTATTGTGTTCTGTAGATGTACACTAGATGATTTATTATTTTAATAATATTGGAAAATGTCAAGCATGTCATAATAGGTGGAAGAGACTTGAAGCATAATTCACAATGACTCCACAGGCAAATACTTTCAAGGTGGCAATTTATCAAAACAGCGCTCTGCAAATGTATAGTCAACTGGATTTAAAGAAAAAAAGATATATATTTTAACAAAGATAATGTCAGAATTTTATCTTTATTTCAACATTTTCAAAGCTGATTCTGTTTTGCATTTCAAAACTAAAACTGAAAAAAATGTTGATGAATTGTGTCTTTTTCAGTCAGTTTGCTTTTAAACGTAAACCAATACAGGCCAAACATACCATGTAGTCGGAATGGTCAAATGCTCCTAGGTTGTCCCCAACTGATAGTCTTGAGGTCATTAGTGTCCCTTCAAGCGTCCTGTATGCTAGCAACATTAGCACAACTGAGCATGTTGTTGGCTGAGTGTGTTGAATCCCTTCGGTTTCTCTGCATTTTTCCCCCAGGGACTAACTTGCACACTGGTTCACATGAATACTTTACAAAGAGAATGAATATTTCAGGGTTTAAGTAAAAATGCATTCAGAGACAGGTTTGTGATGTGGCTCTTTGAAAGGGCTCCTCTGACTTTGCAGAGGTATTTATTGTGAGCGCTCCCTTCACCCTTGGTGCTGAAAACAGTGACAGTTGTTGCAACACCCACCCATGGCATTGTTCCTTGCCGGGTTACAGAATTTCAACATATTTTTGGGAAGAATTTTCCTTTCTCTCTTTTGCAGAGACTAGTGAGTTCGGTTGCAATCAGGCTTTGGCAGACGGTGGACACAGACTCAAAGCCTACCTACCTTTTTGCCCACTGAACCATGTTGCGTAGCACCTCCAGAGATTCTGTCAGTGTGCATTTGCCTCTGTCCATCTTCACCTTCGAGGAGCCAGTCATTTGTAATGCATGTCAGGTGCTCGATTTATAGTTTGCGCTTGCACTGTGCTCTGGGAATGTGACATTGGAGCAACTTCTCTCTCTGTGTACTGGCTGATACAGTGAGACACAGACATGTAAACTCATCTAATGCGGTTTAATTCAGCCAGTTCATTTACAAGGGCATTAAAATCGTAATTTCATCTTCTGCCGGCACCAGTGTAGAGTTGGAGACAGTCTTCCCTGCTACTTGACTGTCAGGCCAGGATGCAGATGTTTGATAGTTTCAAACCAGGAGACACAGTGGAGCTGTCTTTGCTGCTGGCATTTATGGCTGGAGGCTCATCTTTCAGCCATATTGTTCTGATCAGCGGGCTGTGGCTGAGGTGTGGGTGTTCTAAAACAGCAGGGGGTTCTGAGGCTGTCCATGGCTGAATTCTGCTCTAAACACCCCATGTAATCAAAGGTCATATTTGTGTCACCTTGCTCCCTCAGCCTCCCCTTCCTTTACATATCTCCTCTGTCTCCTTTTCCATGAGCCGTCCTCTCTCTCCTCCCCTCCATTTTCGCTCTTTTTTCTTTCCAACAGGAAGACCCTTGTGTCTGGGAAGCGGTGGTCTTCCTGTCACTTCTGTTTCAGCCACCCTCCCCTGCCCTGGGCTATTGTTGCAGACCCCAGATTTGTGTGTGTTTTACGGCTGCTGTTAAAGATAAAAAACAGTCCCCTCCACCCCCTTTATTGTTTTCTGGTAGGATGTCCCTGTCATTCCCTTGGTTTTTATGTCCTAGCTGGATATCCGAGCAGCTTCCCCCTTCAAAGGTTAGCTCTGCTGTCTGCCTTCTCCCCAGAGTTTTTTTTCCAAAGGGGAATAAATAACTTTACTATGACTTTTATTGAATGGCTCATTGCTGGAATATCCTATGGGCCTGTGATTGTTGGGAAGAGGCTTCAAAGACAAACACAGGTGTTTAGTGGAGTTAGGAAAGGCTGGTTACAACCATGTCTTTAAAAGAATAAACCTGAGTGAGTGTATGAAGGCTGTTTGTGGGAAGGGAGGCTTCTTCTTGGCCTTGTAGCTCCTGTGTTGTTGTGAGCACTCACAGTTCTTAACCTGCTCTCCCTCGCCTTTGCCTACCCCCCATCCTAGTTGACCCAGACAAGAGCAGTGGCTAGAGTGTGCTGTACCTCAGTGTAATTATTTAACAGTACCTAGTCCACTGAAAGCCTGTGCCAGATCTCTCTGTAGATCGGTAACAATTTTGGGGGATTTGGCGAGGAAAATTCAAGCTGTGAGCTTTACCTTTGAGGTCCGAGCAAAAAGACAAATGACATCTTAAATAACCCAGCCATAACCCGTCTTAAATATTACATTAAAAAGCGACTTGTTTCAAGGTGCTACTCTGGTGGAAGTACAGTGACAGAACGTGGGTCTTAGGCCAAGTTCCATTTGGCTAGAGCTGTATGTCTTCCCTCCCTCCCTCCTTTTCTCGAGCTCTGTAAAACAGAGTTAGGGCCTTGGCCTGTTGACGGGTTTGTTTGTGGATTGTTGTGAGATGACACGGTTCAGACATGATGTCACAGGAGTCTCCCTGAATAGTGGAGGTGTTGCTTGGCATTCTACACCTGGCTGAAATCGCACCTGGCCGGGTGCTGCCACCATCTGTCACCCTCTCCTGACACTCCCCCTGGAAACCCAAATGAATTGTGAGGGCAGTCGACTGTCTTTGAAAGGGTAAGTCCCACGTCCACATATACGTGCAAATACTTCTATTACCATGGGTAACGTGCACTATCACCATTACCATAGTCACAGGAGATCTAGTGCCGGTCATTTTCTGCCTGTGACCATGTCTCGGGTGGATTCAGAGTGACAGACATCCCTATCATTAGGACTCTGGCAAGCCCTACACTTTCCCTGCATTTTTAGTGTCACTATTGTGTTATTATGCCAGGCATCCAATAACCAGTCATCAAAAATAACTAACAGCATCTGGAATTTATTACACATGGGTAACTGAAGTGGCTGATTTGATGTCCAAAAAAAATTCAGTAAGTTCCATTACTTTGGCATTTTTTTTGGTGTAAAGTTTGGCTCCTCAGCAAATTTCTCCAGAGGGAGAATGAAGGCTTAGGCCGCGCGAATGGAGCAGGGCTTTGGCTTTGAAAAAGCATTTTGGCTAGAGAGTAGCCATGCTGCCTCAGAGACCGGCTCTTCAAACAGACCGCCACCCACCCTACACCGTGTGGCACGGTGCCACAGAGCCTTCGCCTCGAGCATGGGGTGGGTACACAGGACAAACACAAAGGAGACCCACGGGTGAGAGCGGCAGGCAGGGTAATACCTTCCTGTATCGGATTTCAGAGCATTGCATTTCAAAACCTTCCCGTCTATTTTTACACCCAAAACGAGGAAGTGAGAAGCTGCATTAAGAATCCAATAAGGCTCTGAATGTCTTTTGTCCACTTCCCATGAAGAACAAAAAAAAATTGCTGGATAGAAATGATATTGTTGTGAGATTGAATAGACTGATACATTTGTCCAAAGTCAACAATTGCTGTTTTGGATGTAATTTGGATCTCTCTCTGTCTTGCTCTCTCTCTTTCTGTCTCCCTCCCCCCTCATTCTCCCTCCTTCTCCCAGTATCAGGCTGTTTCTCATCAGGCAGCCCCAGGCCCACCTCGGTGCATGGCCGTATTGCATGTGACAGCTGTTAGACATTATTAACAGCTCAAGCAGAAAATCCAGATTACTTGTTTTTTAATTTCAATTTTATTATTGTAATCGTTCAGCGAAAAGAACAAAAAGGACCGTTGTCCTATTGTCGTTAGCAGATTTCTGGTCAATGGCAATTTGTGTCTATGTGCGTGAGTGTGTGTGTGTGTATGTGTGCGTGTGTGCAAGGCTAGGCTCTCCAGACACCCCCCACTAGAGCAGGCACCCTGCGGTTGGCTGTGAGGCCTAGACAGGTGCACAGTTAACCCTCTAACGTCTGAGTCTGTCCCTGCTGGATCTGCCAGTAGTGGTCCTGGCAGGCCCCTTCCATCTTGTCTGATTCCAGCAGGAAGGGAATTAATGCTCATGATTCAGCTTGTATAGCAGTCCCACTTTTTGCTGCATGCACAGCAACCAGCATCAGTGCCCTAATGCTGCACTTTTGCTCCACTCCTAGGAGGAGTTGCTTGGAAAATCCCATTTCTGTTGTTTTCTCAACTGTCAGAAGGCAGAAGGATTGATCTGGCAACCATTTGAGAGACACAAGTTTTGTGTACAATACGCCTATTCAGTTTTGCCTCACAACATTTTAGAAGGAATACACTGCAGCGCTAACACAATATCAGAAACAGGAACAATTGCACAACTCTCGCTAACTCCAGTTGCACAGATGCATAATTGTTTTTGTTTGCGTATATTTTTCTGTTTTCTGTCTAAGTTTACCTTTTTTCAAGCGGCATGCTATGATCCATGAATGTCGATGGTATGTTGGTGGAGGGGCAGGGCTGAGAGCAGATAAACTCAAATAATGGGCCGCGATTCGGTGACTGTCAGTGGAACAGCGGGCGGTGGTGACACGCAGCACCAAACAATGAGGTACGCCGCTAAATATATGCAGAGATTTGCCATTAAATATACATGCAGCATGCCTCTCAAGGATGTGTCAGCCCTTTTGTGCGAAAACAAAGATTAGCATCAGGAATTCCATTTTAATAAGTCTCTCGGGACATCCAACCAGCTGCCTAGTCCTCAATCCAAAGGGGACTTGTTGCTCTCTCTCTCTCTCTTTCTCTCTCTTTCTTTTTCTCTCTTGCTCTATCTCTCTCTCTTGCATGGATTTCCTGTGCTCTCTCTGACATTGATTAGAACAACATCTTGTCTCTCTCTTCTGTTGTTTTT
>OOFE01050479.1:1116-30324 GCA_900323365.1 Monocentris japonica
ACAAATCTAGTTATTAATGCAAGACACTGTGGGTTGTCGACACCAGCTTATACCGTGGATCTTGGCACTGCCACCCAAGGCTTTCAATTTACTGATGATCCTCAGCCCACCCTGGTGGTGTGAGCCAGCTTAAAACCTGTCATGTGTCTTGTTGTCTTGATGCTTGCCCTCACCCTCAGATTTCAGTGGGGGTGTGAGTATTGTGAGTGTGTGATTATGATTTCAGTGAAGAGTAGAGGTGTGAGAATAGTGGAGGTGTGAGAATGTATGAGTGTTTCTGTGTTAATGCGTGTAGACTTCCCTTTGTTGTATGTCTAACCATTGCTTGCTGTGTGTGTCATCAGATTAACCCTGGTGAGGTGGAGGCCCTGCTGTCTCGGCTGCCCGGCACCTTCAGACAGGAGCTGACAGGGGTGGGAGCCAGTCTGGAGAAACGCTGGAACTTCTGTGGCTTCCAGGGCATCAAGAGCACATAGACTCTACATGGCACTGCTGGGACTTGGAAGAGACTGCAGGCACACAGGCCAACACAGGGACATGGAGGACACTATCGAGATATGGAGGAAATGGTATGAAGCCCACAACTTTGGAGGATCTACTGGAACAGTGGGCTTTACTCGACTATACAAGGACACAGAAAATTCAGCATAGATCCCAGATCAGGGAGGGATGTTACATGAGCATTTCAGGGACTCTGTGTGGGTGGCAGAGAGGTAAATAAACAGCTTTTATGATGGCACATTGACACATCTCTATGGTGACAAAAGAGATAGATGTATCTCTATGGTGACAGACACCTCTCTCGCTTGCTTTTTCTTTATCGCTCTCTGTCTCATGGGACTCAACTAGAAGTAGCTTTGGAGCACCTATCTCAGTGGAGCCATGGGATTGGCTCTTTTCTATACATGGGAGGTATCATACTTTCTGTGAGCCTAATATTGGCTCATTGTGTTTTCAAGCCTGGACTAAAGGGCTAAATAGAGAGGTCACCAGGATCTGCTTTCAACCTCGAAACCTACTGGCTTCTCTTTTGCCTATTCAAGGTTTTGTACAATCATGTGAATTAAATTAATATATTTCCTTACTTTCTGTGTTGGCTATTAAATTAAATGTGCATACAAGGTAGATGCGGTGATCAGGTTGGTTTGTACTTATTTTCCACACAAAGGACTTTCACATCTCTCAGTATTCAACTACGCTTCAATTTGTTTAGCACAATGGACAGCAAAGTAATCAAGTCCAAACAGTATGTGCATCTAGAACGCTGAAAATAGTCAAATGAAAAGAGGACAGAAATCCGTTTGTTGAATTGTCGTCTGTCAGCTGTATTGCTAATTCAAATAATCTGAATCGGACTATAGTCAGTACTAGTGAGAGGCCTATCATCATGAATCATGAGGGGAGACATGCTGGATATCAGAGGACTTTCACTTGGTGCCTTCCAGGTCTGGTTCATTTTACGGAGACAGACTTTTTTCTTTTTAAGTTATTACTCAACTGTTATTTATTTCCAAACAAATAGAATGTGAATTTCAATGACATTTTTATTTACAGTTTTATTTTCAGTTACTTTTACAGAATAAAATTGTGTAATTCATTGCTGTATTGTATTACTTTGTGAAAGGGAGCTTTCCTTTGTCAGTGGGCTCAAAGAAACAGTGAGATTAACCATCAGCTACCCCATCAAATGATGGGTGGCATATTTGTTGAAATGTGTTTGTGTTTGCCTTTCTTTGCTATGCACCAGAGGGCACATCAGCAAATGTAAGCAACACACATACAGACAATTAGCAGTTCAAGCACATGCTTTCACCCACGATGAACCAGTTGATAGATTAATATTGGAAAAATAATTGAAACACAACTTCTATATAGAGCAGTGTGTGATATGTTGCCATTCAAAAGTAGTCCTCAGAGGAGGTACCAGATGAAAGCAAAAACACTTTACCAACCATCTGCTATGGGTGGTGACTTTTTGAGTGAGTTCTGTTCATGTTTTATATCTGTCCAGCTGCAACTTCCCAGGTGCTGATACAGAATGGAATAAATCTGGCTTGTGCTTTTTTCCTGTAATGTAGTGATGAGTACATACTACACTACATATTGCATATGTCATCAGCCAACCATGTTCTCAAACCACACAGAGGGTGAGCTTCTACTGCCATCTATTGAAGGACTTATACTCACATCTCCACAGCTGTCGGGCTTACTTGGCTCAATAAAGAATGACATAGTGGTAATGGTGTGTGTGTGATAGTATTTGAGAAGCTGGGTTCACAGTCCTTACCAGCCACATACAGTAGGTATCACTGACTGATTGTGGATATCTTATATTATGCCCAGGGAGTCAACATCCAATGGGGTGCAGACTAATGAAAAATGCTCAGTTCACTCATAGGGCTTTATTCATTCAATAAAAGCTTGATTTAATTCCAATATTGCAATGCACAGTAAAAATTAACTTTCTACTAATGTACAACATGTTATGTGTGCCTCTTCAAAAGCAATTTTTTTTTTCTTGTTATAGCTGACTTCATTGTCATTGATTAAAATTCCCCCCACTTCTGATGATACTTCATTCTACATGTTTTTTTACATGTAACACTGAGAAAGTCTGATTGCAACCTCAAGAAGAATGTGTGTGAGGAAGGACAGCAAGACAGAGGAAAATCCTTCATGACTATATTGTTAAATACAATAATGATTATGTTCAATATAAAAGGCAACAACACTGATTGTAAATGTGTTCATCAGTGGGAAAGCAAATGAGAGGTGAAATTGCTCATTGATTGCTCAAGAGGCTCACTTCAGCCAGCCACCAGCATAGTACTCAAAACTGTCACATTTGAAATCTTGCAGTCCAAATGCATTTCACATCCGCAAAACAATGATCGAAGTTTGGTTCCCTTGCATTTAGAGATCATGAATCTGTCTTTTCACAGGGCTGCTCCGTTTTTCTACATGTGCTGGGAATCCATGATGTCCAGATACTTGGCATCGATTACTCTTGGAAGCAAGTTGGTCCTGAGATGAAACATAGAGAGGTACCATATGATACACTAACACTTTCACATGTGTAGTTTACATGGAGACATTGTACAAAAATGGGTTAATCAAATCCTTCAGGTGAAGAATCATGAATCAGGTCTATTTTGAAAATTAACAAAATTAACGGTTGTCTAATCAATGAAGATGATTTGTACTGTGGGTGTGATGCAACACCCACAGGGGCACAACCTCTATCGGCTATAATAAATAATGTATGCTACACCATGGTCCTCATTCTCATGGCTTCTATAGTCCAACTCTTCCCCCTGTTGGCCTGGGTTATCTTACCTGAGCGGGACCAGCAAGATCATGAGTAGGGGGAAGACCATCTTCATGTAGGGCAGGGGATACATCCCAAAGGCACACAGGATGATCAGCTGGATTATCTGCACTCCTGTGAAACAGTGGATGTTCCTCTGAGGCACACGGCGAATGTAGTGGGTAGGAGGGTAGGAAGTCTAGGGAGAAAGGTGGGATGATATGATATGGTTAGAGGGCAGCTTTATGTGACATTTTGCTTTATATTTAGCCTTTACAGAAGTTTGGAGCTGGCTTCACAGTTCACTTTGTCAGTCGCTTTGGATAAAAGCGTCTGCTAAATGACTGTAATGTAATACATCATGGGAAGTAGATTGACTGGGATACAGTTAAGCTGCACTAGATTTCATTGTAAAAATATACCCCTCTCAGCCTAAACCACAAAGTGGGGCTGCGATAGAGAGCAGCGTTCCCTAATTGAGACCCCGCAGATTGATCCTATTTGCCCAAATGAAATTCTGGTCAGGTATGTACACTTCTCCGTCCACCAAAAGTGATGAATCAAAACTCCAGAGATTGTCTCCTAAAAGCTGCACCTGACATGATTCTGGGTAATGAAGTAAATATTTTCACTGCCATTTGGAGCTGCCAACATCCAAAGTTGCCTCGTGCACCTTTAATCCATATGTTAAAAGCAACAAGAAGACTGATATACTGAGAGATAGAAAGACCACCAATGGACAAACCAACCAAAAAACAGTATCTTATGTCCTTCCCCCTCACCTGTTCCTTAAGCAGCAGGGCCATGCGGTCCACCATCTGGTTACCGTCAAGTGAGGTGGCTGCGATGTAAAGGAAGAGGCCGTAGAGGACAGGCTTGGGGATCCACTGCAGAGGGATGGGCAGCATGAACACAGACAGGCCGATCAGGATGTTGGCCACCAAGGAGGTCAGCCGTGTCTCCTTCACACTGACAATACTGTTGGGAAACGCAAAAACAAAATGATTCACTTTATTTGAGTGGTTAAATTTAATGTTACTGCAGTTTCAAAAATACAATACACTACAAGCACTTTGGGGGTTACTCCAGTCAGTGCATTCCAGCTGTACTTGATTTTGATTGGTTCACCTCACTAAACAATTGCTAAAATCTTTCCAATCAGGCCTGTTTGCAGTATTTGAACTGACACGCCCACTGGAAAGCCTCAAAGCAGAATGTTTCACTCAGTTGAATTAGAGGAGCTGGTATTGTCAATCAGGGTCCAGTGTTGTGAGGACATAGTCTTCAAATTCATTCAGTAAATACCATTTTAACTGAACGACATTTATTTGCAAAACATCACAAAGACCATTATTCTTATCCCGAGCCATGGTATATTTGAAAATAAAACCCTAAAAAAATATGTGACCTGTGAATGTTCCTCTCACAAATCAACACAGCGGCTGTTTGTTTTTCTCCCTTTTTTGACTTTACTCACGTTGTGTAGAGATGTCCATTCTCGACATGCTGTTCCACTTTGGCTAGCTGACGGGCGTGCAAAGAGGAGTGTGGGAAGGCAGCGTGCATCCATGGCAACCCCAGACAGGACATGAGGATGTTGATGAAGCCAGTCAGCATTAAGTCCCAGTGGAACGCTGTGCCTTTTAGCAGCCTGTTGGTATGGACGTTCACACAAACCAGTTTAAAGTGGGTTTTTTTTTATTGAAGGACTGGAACAGTACTTGTTCATAAGCTACTATGGGACACAGATGATGTCTACATGTAGTGTAGATAAAAAATGACCATGGAGGAAATTATGACCTCTTAGAGCATTGTACAACAATGCCATGGATGAGAATCAAATTCAAACTGAGAGGGCAATTCTTTTGCATCTAATACAATACAGTGTCAACGCCATTCATATTACATGTCAAGCTTGGTATTCAAACATCAGGGCCTTACTTGTGTTCTGGTACATGTGTGAGTGAAATGACGATGTTCTGGTCAATAAAGATGAGCAGTGCAAGGAGGAAGCCCAGGCCCACAGCGCTAAGAGTGTTCAGTCCTGTCAGCTTGTCAAATGGAGCGAAATTGAAGACTGGGCCATTGTGGACATTGAATACAGGAACTGAGGGAAACAAAGCATTTGTAGACACAGAAAATAGAGTGAACATCCCAAAGAAATTTATCTCAAGTACAAGGTAAAGAAAACTCAATATTGTCAATATTGAACGTAGGAAAAAAGGAATATTTTGACACTGAATTTTGCTCCTAGTAAGCTTTGTTAAAGCAATACTTCAACCTAGTGTCAGTCTTTGTTAGGCAATAATAGACCCACATTGAATCAGAACCCACAGTGGGTTGAAACAATGCACAAGTAAGGCTCACTGAAAGGAAAATGTTTTCTTTTTTCCTTTCAACAGCGGCTTTATAAACACTGAAAGGCATTCAGTACCAGGGCTGTGACTCCAATTCTCACAGGTATTCTACTAGCAATTATTTTATTTGAGAGTAAACTTTGTACTCACGTTGTATGTCAAGGAAAAGGTAGGAGCCAATGAAAGAGAATATCACCACAGAGATGGGTAAAGCACAGTCAGACACCACCTCTCTGATTTTGTCATTCAGATATGGGCTGTGGAATCAAGACATATTTCAACATTGTGCTTAGTGAAAATATAATTACGGTATTATAAATTCCACAAGCAGTTTTCCTAGCATCCCTTTTAGCCTATAAAATTGTGTATGTCATGTACTGAAACTTTGCTACCGAAGGAGGATAATGGCATCATAGGGGTCAGGGCTCCATTTCAACTCCTCCTAGTCGCCAACAGGTATGTGAGTCTATGCACAGCTAATTAAGAGGGCAGCTAGCCAAAGCATTTGGCTGTGCTGCTGGTTACACGTCTTGATATAATGAAATAAATCAGGTTGAATGATTGAACTGTCCAGAGTGTGAACCTACCTCCTCTTGATGAGGTAGAGGGCATAACCTAGCCACAAAGTCCCCAGCATGAGCAGCAGACAGAGGATGGGCCTTTCTCTCGTGCTCAGTACCAGAGAATCAGGTAGGAACACTGACAGGTGTCCTTCTGCATGCTCCATCACTGGCCCAGTCCCATTCCCATTCCCAAGCACAGGTCCTGTCTCATTCCTAGCCCGCTCTAGAATCTCCTTAATCTGATGAAGCACCAAAGTGCTGTTTGTAGTAGCCAGTGTGGGCGCATGGTAGAAGTGTTCAAAAACTAGGAAGTGGGGAGAAAAGAGAGAAAGAAATAGTGCTGACAATGGGGACATGGTCGAGCAGGGGTTATTCAACTTTTGCAGAGTGGGACCCAACGTGAAGAAATGTATTCTTGCTCTGGGACCCTGACTCACTTAACATACTTGTCATGTGGGTACCCAAAAGGCTCACGGCCCATTTTGGGTCTCAACGAATAATATTAAATGCTGAGGTAAAGGGTGTAATAAAAAGTACACTTTAAGTCCATTTCATGCTACATTGGCTATCTCCATATCTTATCCTAGATAATTCTTTTTCACATTGTCATTCTCAGTATAGTTCCAGGCAGTGCAGTGCATTTAAGTACTGGACATTTAAGCTTTGCTCAGTTTGGTTTAGTTTAGTAACAGTGTAAAACAGCCTTAGGCTAAGAGAAAAAGAAAAGGAAGCTGCACAAAATCCACCATATGCCCAGCCTTCTACCCTGTCTTGTAGTAAATCCTTGAGAAACAGATGTAAATAGAGACGATATCAAAGACTACACTATGTTACCATTATAAGGTTGTCAATTTCTCCGCGGCACCTGGGGGGCCTAGTTTGATTGCCTGCTTGCCTTCCCTCTAAAGACTTCATGATGGATATGAATATTTACTTGGCTACATTAACCATGACAAATGATAGGCAGACTATTTACACATTCCCCGACATTGTAGCGAGAAAGCTCTGCCGGAGGGAGAAAACATTCAGAACACGTTAAATGTAATCTGACCTCGGCTACACTCACTTTTGACAGTGCCTTTCACTGCATCCCCGACAAAGGCTATGGAGATGAACAGTGCAATGACTTCTTCTGTTGAGCTGGGAGAGAAAGAAATAAAGAACCATGGTGTAATCATTCATGTTTTATCAAAACAGTGTTTTTGATACAGGCAGACATAACAGTCCATTCAAGGCAAAATGATGGCTGAGATAGCAAGAGTGCACATTCAACAAAGTCAACGCTTATGGCAGACAATAGGAAGTCATAACAGATGGGTCTTTTCTTATCAGTGAGCTAACCTCAGAGCATGATAGACATGGTTCAATGTTGAAAGTGTTCTGAGCTTTGTCTGCCATATGTCATGGTAACAATGCAGTATGAAAGGTGGGTTGTCTACTAACCGTTTAAAGAGTTTCATCAGCAGACTGACATTGAATAAGCCTCCAAGGATGAGGAACAAACTGTTCCATAAACCGATGCAAGCATAGAAAGCAGCAAAGTCTAGGTCATAGTCATCACAGATGCCTCTGATCACTGTAAAACACACAGACAGGCAGACAAACACACACGCACACACACGGACACAAATAGACATATATATGATTGCATTACAACTAAAAACATTGTCGAAGCAAAGCTACCTTTGAATTGCTTGGCTGAAGCAAGCAGTGGGCATTCATTACTATAGCAATAATGTTTAATAAAATGTTGTACTGGACAATATATTTCTCATGTCTTATTAGGTGTCAGTTCTTATTCCTGTTTTAATAGTAGAACACAATACATACCGCTTATGAAGATGGCCAGTGGTGCAGTGGTTAGTGGAATTACCAATGGTGAACCAGCAAACAAAGAATAGATCACTCCTCCAATGCTCTGGCCAACAATGGTCTTCTGAACATCTATCAGTGAATTTGAAAATCATAATTGGAACATGTTTTGACCTATGAAGATCCTGATGGGTGGGGTTTGCTGTATTGCAACAATTCACAATGTGTAAGTAAGTTGCCAACAACAGAATAGTATACTAAATTGACTGACTGTGACTGTCTAAACTTTCTTTCATTTTACTGTCCCATGTGGTAAACCCCGCCCATCTGGCATATAATAGGCTTGAAAAGTATTTGCCAAAACGATTTGACACAGGTCTGCATCACATTATGCACCATTTTGACTGTAGCTGTTTGTGATTTTTTTTTTGCATACTTTGGATGAAATGGTATTATAATAATACAATGTTACAAATGCAATATACGAAGACAAAAGTTCATACCTATCTCTCCTCTTGTGCTTTCATCGTTCAATGAGCCAAAGGCAATAGCAGGCAGTAGAATGGCAATGTAGAGGAAAATAGCAGTGGTAGTGTACTTAAGCAGAGAACGGTCCTTCCCAGTGATACCTTGATGGATCAATCGGAGAGCTATTAGAGTTATTACCTCACAACCTAACCAACCATATGAACCAAAGCCTGTGAGGCATAACTACAGTTTATCATCAGATGTTAACAAGTAGGCATCATGACTCAGATTACATATATATACTCCGTATATATATATATATATATATATATATACACATTTTTTTACATACAGCTTTATGATTTGTTGTTGGTAACATGTTCATTAAAGAGATCAAAAGATATATGACTACTGAGGAGACAGTAATACAAGATAGTGTTCGTACCATCTGTGAAGTCTGAGGGATAGAGAGGGAGTCTGCGACGGAGGTCATCGTAGACACCCTTACCGGCTTTGAAGAAATCTCTGCACTGTGAAGAAAAAGACATGTTTCGATGGGGGCCATAGGACACTAAGCTGGTTAGCCAGAAAAAGATTTAGAGGGACTATTGGGAGGTCAGGTAGCACCATGTTCAACCAACATAACTGTGCTCATCTGTAACGATATAAGCCTCTCGCACAAAACCTCACAAAAAAACGTCTCAATATCTAAACCCTCAATTGAAAATGATGCAACTATACTTCCTAGCCCTAATTTCCTTTCTGCACACATCAACATCATTTTGATTGTGACTGTAAAGATACCATACAGCACTTTTTGAGACTGACGGCTTTCACAGAAGCTTAAAAATTCGGGGTGATGGTATCATTAAAGTATCATTTGGCGTATCCCGTGTAAATTATTAATCTTTAAAGGCATTTGAGCAGGAATAGCTGAAGTCCTACCTGTACTGGGTGCTGACATACCTGGGTGTCCGGCATTGCTCCTTTTTGAAGACGACTAATAATATCTTGGACTTGCAGAATAGATGCCTTTGAATGGCTGGTTTGACAACAGCAAACCTATTCTTAAAGGTTGGTTTGAACCTGGTCACAATATCAAGTGCACCCAAGACCTGTTGCTAACTGTTGCCTTTTACAACCCTTTTACACGGTTTCTCCCCTATCAGGGCAACATTTGGGTGTTCCATTTCCCCCTACTAAGCACATGCATTTCCTCTTGATTTAAACACTGGACATAATGAAATACTTTATCATTGCATAGAGGTACACACATTCTGCTGCCAAGAACCATGGCAGGCTTGGCAGCCTTTTCAATCTGTTGCCCAGCTGCTTCTCATTCCTCAAGACTGGCTGATATAGTGGGGAAACAGGATCAAATATTCTGACTCAACTACTTGACTTTACTTGACCACATCTTTATATGCCTGGATTGAGTGGGAAAACATGGGGTTGGCCTCCACATGTGGAGAAATCTCATAACAACCAATAGAGAATATAAATGCTGATAGGTAGTAGGTATGCTTCGCTGAGTAGCATAAAGTTTCCGTATTGCTGTGCAATAGCATGTAAGTTCCTGCTATTGGCATTGCCACTATTCTATCAATTACACAGCACACTTAGGCCATGTTAGTCCTGTGGCCTCTTCTTCGTATTCAGAAACTATATTCTGTGCTGACTACAGAAGGGAACCAATGGACCATTGCCTGTTTTCTAACAAGGTGGCTGTGCTGGCACACTGTTTAATACTCTGTTCTCCTAAGAAACCCCTTGCCCTACATTCACACCTCAAGTAATTTGCCTCTACGTGGGTCTGTGTCCTCCACTTCCTCTATGACGGGCTTCTCATTCACTATGGAGAGCTGCTGCCGTTGGTAGACCAGTTCCTGTTTGAACTCCTCCTGAGTCTTGGCCTCCAGAAGCTTCTGTCTGAAGGAAATGTTTGAGAACATGGTGGCAAACGTTCTGCCCAGCTCAATAGCTGTCTTGGTGCTTTTCTGAAAAGGATAATGGGAATGTTTAGAGCAGTTTGACAGGTAAAAAAATGAATATTATTTATGTATTGGCTGATGAGTACAAAGGTCCCGGGCTGGATCCAAATCCAGGAAGTTGCAACTACACAGTATGCACCTTAGCCAAGTGAGCCACTAGGATGCCACGAAGATGCCATCTGTAAATGGAGGAAATGGACCTTACCGTTCTGGGAGGGGCAAGAATGAGGATGACGTAACGAGCCTCACAGCAGTTGACTCCCCAGTTCTGTGGCCTCTCCAGACGGGCAATGCAGACATGACGTCTCTGGAGGCTCCTCACATTGGAACTGAATTGAAAGAAAGATTATTATGCCAGACAAAGCAACTCTTTCATTATGAATTGGTGGTGTATCAATGTGGAGTATAGCTACAGATGTAAGTTAAAGGCTCATTCCAGAATTGAATCTTACAAATTAAGGTGGATGCTTCTGGTGCTTTGGTACTTTGTGGTACTTTGCGGTAGTTTGTGGTGGTTTGTGGTGGTTTGTGGTGGTTTGTATTTCCTTGTGGTACTTTGTGGCAGTTTGTGGTACTTTGTGGTACACTTTGTGGTAGTTTGCGGTGGCTCTGTGTGCTAGTTTGTGGTGATTAGCAGGACCCTTTATGGCTTTGTTTGTATATTGATTTATTGGATTGAATACATTTTTTCACTCTCACATTAGTTTGAATGTATTTAGAAGCAGTACATGATTTGTTTACAGTATCTATTTTTTGTGAACATTTGAGCAAAATAGACCTATTGGTTGATTTACAACACGGCGGGATAAGTTGCAAAGAGAATATTCCAAGATAATAATTCCAAATTATGTAGTATTTGTTGTAGTATAGTAGTTGTTAACACTACTATGGTTAAGGCTACTGAATTCAACTGAATTCATCACAAGACCAGGAATACCAGACCCTTGGCCTACTGGAAGAGTTGTGATGACGCTGCTGCCTAGAGGTATCTGCAGGCATTTGATTTGTCACAGCTCAGACTAGTTATTTATTTTGTCAGTGACCAACATTCCAGCTACTACACTGGATGCTGAAAGGACCAATGGAAATAACACCCTTCCACATAAATACTATTGTAGATGAACTCACAGAATACAAAGCCAGGACTGCTGGTAGCGAATGCCAGTTGAAGTAGCAGTTACACCCTGAATTGTCTCTGACAGAAGATGCACTGTGGGAACATTAAAACAATGAGGCAATATAACTGAGAAACAGCCTTAATGCTGGTATTTCAAATAGTGGTTCCCACTGATTCAGGTATTTCTACCCAAGAGTATATTGCAATGAATGAAGGGTTAATCTGAAGGGTCACAAATATATTAAACTTCAAGCTATTGTATGCACATACAATATTACCTAATTACAATTTGTATTTTTTCTGTTGCTCACCATTGACCTCCTTTCCTCCAGCATCTGTGAACAAAGAGTCCATGACCTCGTCTACATCACAGCTCCCATGGCCGTCCTCCACCACATGGGTCAGCATGCGCTTTAGGGCCTCATCCAAAGTGGCAGCTTTCTCATCCAAAAGGATGCTGGCTTGGGCCAGGAAGCCATCCAGGTCTCTGTGGGCCCGCACTTCTTCTTGGAAGTTCATTGGCTTTACATACTAGTGGGAGGCAAGATCAGCGGAAATTGATGGAGAAGGAGAGGTTTATGATGTAATAGTGTAGTTGTAGTGTAGTTACATGTTAAATTGAAGATGGATTGTTTTTTTCTCTGGATATTCACTGAACTGTATGGTCACTGATTCTGAAAATGTATACATTGAATATTTGATAAAAAGTCTTGTTTTGCAATAATAAATGTAAAGAGAAAACAGAAAGCATCACTAGAAAAGATCTTACTTTTCTGGTTGTGTTTAAAAGCCCGTAGCCAGGGCCATCAGGTTCTGCAAATAAATGCCACGAGGAAATCAGCATTTAAACTCACAAGATTTTTAGTTGACCACGTTGTAATGGCTCCAATGAGTCTTCAATACTTCATCTCTACTACAATCGCCACTGCAAATCTTTCTATTGTATCTCTGTAGTTATTAATGGTAGTATTAATCCAATTAGTACTCAGTAGCAATGACAGTTATTAATAGGGAACTCTGGCTGCCAGTTTATGTCCTTGAACTTTGATTCCTTGACTCAGGACATCTGAGACAGTGCTGACACAGATTACTCCCCAATTGTAGAGGCTGCAAATTATTCTTAGACAGAGAAAGTCACTGTAATCTCTCTTGGGAAAACAACCGTAGAGCAGACTCTTCTGGTACACCACTGTAATGAGCTATTCATCAAGTTGGTGGTCTCATTATAATGAATTGTGAATCTTAGTGCCACAACAGACTGGACATTTATAGGTATACAACTATGCACTTATGTAAACACACACACCTGAAACACTGGTCTGGATCTGGGTGCCATAGATGTGGTGAGTAACAGGGGAGTCTTTGCACTGCCCACAATCCTCCTGCTCCCCATCACGCAGCTCTGTGGATATAACATAATGTGTCATGGTCAAGAATCCCCCAACTGCCAGTTATAAAGTTCATACATCTCTATCCATTTAGGACTGAAGTGATTCTGTAACAGAATTATGGCTTTTGTAATTTATTGAATTACAGTGGATAACAACCAGCAATAATGGAGGTCATTTTTCAAAAAATATTTGAACTGCCCAGGAAGGTAGCAGGCATCAGCCTAATGGCCTCAATTGCTGCCATATTGTGGTAACCAATACTGAAATAAAATGTCACGGTTAAGGTGCTATGCTAGCCAGATTTAACAATGCCTGCAATATGAGACTATTCAGTCTGCCCTACCACCACTCTGCCATCTGTTGACAAGCACACAGCAACAACACAGAGAAAGAGAGAGAAGGGAGAGAGAGGGGTCCAATAAAAAATCCACCTTAAACCAGACATGCAGCAATATAAAGATAGCAGCCACTCATAAATTCATTCATTGTATAGAAGAAGAGAAATATTGCTGCTAGATTGCATGTTTTATGAGGGGAGAAGAAACAGCAAGAGAATTAGATTGTCTCCATGTACAAAATTGGCTGAATCTTGAAATTAGCTGCACTGATCTGTGACTTTGCCCATGATCTATGGATATTCCCTCCTCCCATCATCGGCTCACAGATCATCTACCTTGTTATTTACCCATTAATTAACCGCTCAATACTCCAGCAAAGGGACTGGTTGTGCTCACTGGCATGTGAAATAGGTTGTCAGCAAGCAAGTTCTTTGGCATGAGCATAAATAACTGTTGCAATCAATGCATACTCACTTTTCGCAGTGAGAAACTACTGTACTGTATATTCTTCTAAATCGCTTCTCTAGTAGCTGAAATAAAAGCTTGTAAAACATTAAAGTTTCACCCTTGGCAAAGTAACCTGAATAAAATGTTCAATGTTTGCAAAACATCTCATATCATGTACAAGAGCAGAGAGGAAGCACACAGAACAAAAGCAGTCTAAGTCTAGCAGTAAGCACAAACTTAACAGGTACAAACCCATCTCTTGGAAAACATATCCATTCTTGGACCTCCCAGTTGATGGAACATCTGTGGGTAAAAGGGGAAAATATGATATGTAAGCAGCGTTATTTTCTTTTACATTCAATATTTTTTTTGTAATATGAAGTAGAAGTATCAGTAGTTTGCATTCACTCGAAAAGCACCAACCGGCATTTCATCTATCGTGCCTGTGACCGTAAACGAAAAACTATCCCTAAATTTTACAGTTGCTTGTTATGTGAATCCCTATGCGGTGTGGTATCATAATGTCCTGTCTTTTAAAAAGAGTGAATGAACAAACTGTAATCCCCACTTGGCATACCTACGCTAAATGGTTGTACGTTAATGTTGGTGTAGTTGTTTGACGCAGCTAAACTGATCATACTGAGACTGCATGGGCCTCTGTGAAATTAGATTCCATGAAGCCTGACACAAGTTGACCCCAGCAGCCTTTAAGAAACAGTTCACGCTTCATAGCCGACAAATAGAGCTGGCATTTTCTAGCTGCTTGCAAGAGCTACTGAAATGCCCAGGAGAAATGTGACAGCCCGTTTAGTTGCTGTCATTGCACATCGTGAAGATTTCTGGGGTTAAGAGTTAGATTTCACTTATGTTTCAGCCCTGTAAACCCAGCCATTGACCACAAAGATACAATCTCTGAGATTGTTGAGCCATTGTTTCTTGTATTTTCCCGTCAAAGTCAGGTGCCCTCTGCCTTGTGCCCACCTGGTCTCCCAATATTCACCTGTTTCTAAGAAAGATATGATGTGATATAATACAATCTATGACAGATTATGGTGAGAAAGGCAAGGTGGATGTCTGGAATGGAGCCTTCAGATACTGGAGAGGACAATGAAAAACAATCATCCTTTGTATTGAGAAACTGAAAAGGGATCCCTTCGCTCTGCAGAGAAAAACGTTGTGAATGATGTCCAGTTACAACACATATATGACCCCAGCTGTGTTCGTTGTTTGTATATGTGGTCAGGTATCTCTGAGACAGTACCCTGGCTGTAGAGAGGAGCTTTTCCTTGCCTGAGGCACAGAGTTTAGCTCCAGGGGCTCCTGTGCAAGGCTGTATCTCAAAGCAGATTAGACAGAACATTCCCATGCCTCCTCCACTTCACAGAGTTTCTCCTACACATGGGGGTGCCTCACAGTTTATGTAACAAGCTGTTTGTGCCAGAGCCAGGTGTGACGAGAATGATTTAGTCTTCTTCACTGAGACCTTTAGAGTCTCATCTAATATAGCTATGTCCAACTTATTGTGTATACAGCAGACAATATCACCCCAAGTTCATATTACAAGTCAATCAATCACTGAATAGGACTGCCTGTGATGCCCTATACAGTTACAGCAGTATAACAGATTTGAAGACAGACCCGCATGTGTACTAAAAAAGATAAAACATTTTTTACAGGAAACACAGTCAGATGAAGTAGAATGTGAGTATTACTTATGATTCAGACCAAGATGGGAAATTACTACCAGCCACCAGTCAAACGCTTGTAAAGCTTTGGCTGTGGCCTCGCTGTTTGTCTAATCTACCAGTCGCTATGGCAGGCAACCAAAATTATCAGGTGCTTTTCTATTCAAAGAGTCTCTTTGGCTGGTAAAATAGTGAGATGATTGATTTTGGATTGCACCAGACGCACCAGCCACTGATTCATGGTATACAAACTAGTTTGTTTCCTTCCCTGATACAGACGACTAAACAATCTATCATGCCCAATATTTTACAGCATCCCTCCTCCCAGTGCGGGCTTCTCCCCAGCCCATGCCTGTGGGTTTCCTGTTGGCAGGCTGGCTGACTTCCTCCCACTCACAATGCTGTCTGGTAGCATTTACAGCAACTGAGCTATAAGTCAAGGCCTGAGCCTTCCACTAGGAGCATAGAAAGATGGACACCAAAACCATCTAGTTTCAGTAAAAAGAGGGGGGTTGCTTCTCAGGGTCACTGGGGTTAAAAATGTCTTGCTTTTTCTTGGTATGTTACACAATACCGACCAATACCAACCACAAATTCATCGATGCTTTTAATGCTGTTTTGCATCGCTCTCTGTGTAACTTTATCTCAATGAATGAACAAGGCTGATGTTAAACCCAGGGCATGTTTTACAAACCCCTGCAGCACCTGTGATAGAATATTGCTGTCTGCTGGCAGAGGATGTCCTTGAGGAATAGGAAACACAAGAATCCTTGTTAGGTCTTCGACAACAAGTACACTGAATCACAACGATGGGAAATATGACATTGTGAACTCTTGTGAATCTTTTTGCAGAAGGCCAAGTCATCAAAGCAAAAGGCACATGCTGCACTCAAATGTAAGGGGGTCATTGCAACCACTCTTCTGAAAATGGAGACCTATACTTACTCATAAACCATAATCATCTTTATCAAGACTAAATGTGACCACTGTGCATGCAGTTGTACGTTGTGATTTCGCAACACCTGCGAAAGTCATGTTGCACACATTCACTATATCATCATCCAGCAAAAACAGGAAGGAGGAACTACAGCTCATTCCACTTCAACACCTCAAAAACTGATGCGGGTGCATTAAAGACTACCTGGTGTTTGTTTATCCAGGAAGGTGGATATAACCACTGGACCAACAGTAATTATAGTCACACAAAGTTATACTTTACTAGCCAAAGCATACAGTATATTTGTGTGCAAGTGATTTTTTTCACATAGACATGAAAGAACCTCTCCTCCATGGGACCAATTCTGTATGACAGATGGTACTAATCCTCTGGAAGGCAGAAATTGTTTCAGAGACAGAACTCCTTTAATAAGGTTTAGTTTTAAGTGGATTAAATGAAGACTCCATTGCCTTCTTAGTCCTGAGTGTAATTATGATACGAATTTGTCATAAATAAAAGGAAGAATGAGGAAGATTCTGTATGAAATTGAATTTCAAATGTCATGACAATTACATTATTATTCTAGTCTCTGACAATTTCAACCTAACAATGTATTGAGCAGGAATGGAAAGCCTCCAAATGTGCCAGATTAGAATATTAGGCATTTTTTTACTGGATAATCTTCTTAATCCTTCGCCTGAGAAAATCCAAGCAGGGCTGTTTAACCCATTTGAGGTTTTGGATAACCTATAACCTAACGCTGTGAATAACTTTGTAGTTAATGTTGCATCTTGTAGCTGGTGTGATAAAGCAAGAAATGCTTTGTGGCAAACAGGGATAGCTTTAAACCGGACCGCAGTCATACGCAAGTAGTTCTCAGCATCTGTTTGAATTTACTTGGAGTTTCAGATGAGTGGACTTTGCCACTTAACAACTTCACCCACCTGGTACTCCAAGAAGGTTAAAAGAAATGTTGAGAATTATTTGAAGGTCTGCTGCTAACACTTTCAATGCCAGACAAGCGTCCCATTTATAGCCATATTGTAAATATTGACCCAGACCATTTGCTTTTGAACGTTCCAGCTTTCCTGACAATAAAGGCATCTTGCTCACATTCACTGGTTTCAATATCTAGAATCTAAAGAAATCAAAATGAAATAGCACCCAGATAGTCACTTAAACAGCACAAAGAAGCAGACACATAAAAGAGTATTTCACATAAATTACTGTATTTCAAAAGGTGTGAGCCTCCAGTACATAGGCTATGAACACTTGAATACTTTTATCATTCTCATCAACATAAAGTCTTTTCAAAGTACAGAGAGAGAGCATATATCCTGAGCCTCCACATGTTTGGCACAGGGTGGCTCAGGTTGCAGCATGAAAGACCCTCTCACCCACTCCACCCATGTGAAACTTACCAGATGGCACAAAATGGAGGACCTTTTTAGAGTCCATGCTTTCCAGGTTTTCAGGTGAGACACTTTTCCTTGGGTCAACCCATCATCATTCTTAGCCCCCCGCTCCCTTGCTCACCTTGCTCACACTAACAGTCCCTTCTGGATATCACACACACACACACACACTGAGGTAAGATCACCTCCCTGTCCCTCCTCCAGCAGCACATGGCAATGGGGGAGGAGTGGGGTGGGTGGAGGGAAGGATGTTTGTTTCTGCTGGGTCCTTGTGCCTGTAATTGGGAGGTTGCTAGTAGACATCCAGTAGTATTCTCCAAAAATGAAATATTCAAGGTTGTAAATGTAACTAAGTGAATATGACCCTTTAATATAGTTACACCACATCTCCCTCTTGCCTCCCCCTTACACACATTACCCCCACCACACACTCACACATACAGACAGGATGCACCTTATTTGGGTAGAGGACTGGGTCACCAGGTCACAGTTTGAGGGGACTTTCTTTTATTTATTTTCTTTTATTTAATGTGTTATTATATGTGTTATTACATGATGTTATCCTTTCAAAATATTTCTGCATTGTTGTATTGGAATATGCAATGTTTTCATTTCTTCCTGCAGCTTCTAGGTTGTGCACCAAAAAAAGCACTTATATTGGTTGAATCCATATCCCGCGAACCTGTTGTCACCCTCCATTGTTCGTTCTCTCTTGTTATTGCACTGAAAAGGTATGCTTTCCTGTGCTCTGATTCTTTTATTTGTTTTACTGTAAATAATAAGCCTTACCATCGTTGGTATGTGCCATACAACGTTCTGTTGACATGTCGATGCAGTCCCTGGTGCGATTTACTTTTTATTTCTGTTTTATGACTGTCTTAAAAATGTTTGATCATTTTTCACGTGCTGTTAGCTAGCTAACTTGGCGAGCATGTGTTAAAAGAGTGCACATTTCGTATTGCAGGCTGTAGCCTACTCTTATGAGGGCATTGCCTTGCAGTCAGAGGTTCACTGTCTGTTTCACTCTCTGTGCAGGCAAGAAAAATAAACCTGTGTTCGCCAAAATGTCAACACCGAGTCCTGGCTATCTATTAAACACGAAGAAACTTTTCGTAAGTGCTTTACTTAAGCGCACTTGAGCAATTAAATCTTTCGGGGAAAGTAACGCATTTATTACTGCACTTCATCACAAAGCAAATATTCCATTTTCTCCTCATGAATTCACAGTAAGTCAGTTTATCAGTTAAAATAAACTTTCCAACCTGCCAATTTTTAAAGAAAGCAATCAGAATAAAAGTAACCAGAAAACAACCTACTGAGTGTTTTGAAGATGGGACCCTTCCTTCTAGTGAAAAACTTGAATTGTACTTTTGAAACTAAATGTTATGGCAAATATTTCCAAACTTTATTGTAACAATTGTTAATGTATTTAAGCAGTCTGGCTTCCACCTACACTTTAGCTTTAATGGTGACACAGGTAGGGAGCAAATTGTGCGGAAACCCTCATCATGGTTGCACTTCATGACAACGTGACAACCCTGTGAGGACACTAACATGCTCCACTATTTTAGTGAGGCTGTCAGGACTATGGTGGAGCTCTTGGCGCTGAATGCAGTAAGAGGCACAGTGAAGCGGGAGAAGGTGTTTTAAAACCTCACTATCAGACACTATGCTCAGGAAAATTGAAATGATTATAGTATTGCACTAATGGTCATGGTTTTTGGCACTTTAATGGACATTTGTTATTATCACATTCTGTCAGATTTTTATATAGACTGATATCATGCCTTGAAAAACAGTGATTTCAGCACAAGATAGAGATAGATAGATACTTTATTGATCCCTGGGGTGAAATTCTGGGGTTGCAGCAGCCTAACAGTATCACAAAAAACAGAATATAAAAATTCAGTGCCTAAATACAATAGAATACACAATAAACATGAAGTAGATGGATGTTTGGCGGATGGATGGCATATTTACACATATATATATATGGAATATGTTTAAGGTAAGTATAAGGACTGAGAGGAGCAGCTTGTTAGTGAATGGATGTTACATAGATACAGAGTTCATGAATGCAAGGAATTGGTGTGAAAGGGACTGGATAGAGTGCAGGGTGATGGCAATGAATGACAATGGATGGATGAATAGGAATGGGAATGGATAAAGTGCAGGATGATAGGTGATAAGTGGTGAGGGGCAAAACAGTCCTCAATTAAACTGTAGGGGGGGAGGGGAGGTGTTAAAAAAGTCTGATGTCAGCCGGCAGGAAAGACTTCCTGTAGCGCTCTCTGTCGCACCGTGGTGGGATCAGTCTATGGCTGAATAAGCTTCGCTGCTTCATAACCATGTCGTGGAGGGGGTGGGATACATTATCCATGTAGGTATCCATGTAGGTATCCATCAAGGTTAATCCCCAAGACAGAGACAGCCCTCCTGATCCGTTTGTTCAGTCTGTTGGCATCCCTGGCTGGCCATGGTACTCCTCCTCCTGTCCTCCCCTGATGCACCCCACTATTGCAGAGTCATCTAGTACTTCTGCAGATGGCAGAAGTACTAGATGTTTCAGAGTTGTTTCACACAGTTGGTCGACACAGATACTGAGAGCGCCCTCGGGCTGATGTCATCGGGGCATGCTGCTTTGCCCTGGTGGAGTCTCTTCAGCTCTCTCTTCACCTGGTTGGTGGTGAAAGCCAGTCCAGGTAGGGAGAGGGAAGGGGGTGATATTGGGCTGTCCATGGGGGTGGCCGGGGGAGCAGCTGTGGGGGCGTGTGGCTCAGAGAGTTGGAGGAGGGGTGGACCGAGCCATTGTCAAACCTATTGAAAAACAGGTTCAGCTCCTTTGCTCGTTCCTGGCTTCCCCCCGCAGGCCCGTCGTTTGACTGCCTGAAGCCGGTGATGTTCAACATGTCTCTCCCACAGGTGGTCCTCTATCCTTGTAGGTTCTCTTCCCCTCCTTAATCCTGACCTTCAGCTCTTTCTAGACACTTTTAACCTTGTCTCCCTCTCTGAAGGCCCTCTTATTTTCGTTCAGTAGGGCCTTCAGGTCGCTGGTGATCCAGGGTTTGTTGTCTGGAAAACAGCCTACCTTCCTAGTGGCAACATTGGTTCTAATGTATGGTGCTGTTGGCCCAGCACCATACATTGCTCTGTTTTTTTGTATTGCCATTTCCCTGATATTAAACTTTTTGAAGTGTGTGTGCATGGGGGACTGGCTCCTACACCAGAACAGCCCAGCCATCACCAAGTACACCTTGTCTTGTTTATTTTGTCAAAGGGTGTGCATTTACTATTCATGTGAACTATTCTATCAAAATGCAGAGGGGAATTTGTATCAGTATAGTTGTAATACTGTAAGCTCTCACGTATGAAGTTGGAGTGATAAACAGCAGATTGAATGGGTCCCTTGAACTAAGAGTTGGTTTGACTTAATGCTGTACCTGAACTGATAGTGGCAATATGACATGGCTATGATTTGTTTACACAGACTATGATGTCTGACTAAATTTGGCTTGAGAGGAAACCTCAGTTCAGGTTGAAGGAATAAGTTTTAGTTATCTCTTTTGGTTGGCATGCGTGTTGGAGGCATTATCGTGCTATTTTTATCTTGCAATTTTATGTGTGAGGCAAATGCTAGTGCCTTCAAATGGATGAATAGTGATGCAGATAGCAAAATGCTACAAGAAAATAACCTTGGCAAGAAGTGGGAAATAAGTGACTTTCTGCAAGGAAATAGTTTTGCTTCCGAAACAAATACATTTTAACCTTGTATGAAGCTGGGGTCTTTCTCCCTGTGCATTCCATCCAGCGAATTCCTTATAGCATGATGTAATTACTCACAATGTACCTGCTTGTTATTTTTCTTGAAGTTACAAGCCCTGTAAAACTTTATTGGCTCTGTTTAATTGACATCAAAGGCAGTTCCACAGCACACCCTAGGCGCTCAGTAAATTTTAATTTCATACAGGGCAGCTTGTGTTTTGATGGGTGGGTGGATGCAAACAAAATAAAATAAGTCTCCAGATAGGAAAAGTTCTTACACCTTGATTATGGGGGTAAGAGAATTGGAACATTGGATGAGCTGGCAGCTTTCTAGCCAATCATTACTTGGCCTAAGGCAAAAACCAAGAAAAAGTAGACATGTTCCCTTGTCTACCATGAGATGGCAGCGCAGTCTGCTGTTCAAAAGCAGCATGGCAAGAGACTGAAATCTGATTGACTGCTGAAGACCATATAATAAAAAAAAATATATTTCTAAGCTTGTATTTTTCCTTTTAAGGTCACATGTCTCAGAAGCTGGATAGAGGTGACTTTTTTTTCTTGGTGAAAAGAGGCCAATTTACTTTTGACAGTAGAATTGAAAGTAATTGCAACTTTTCTTACCCTCCAGTTGTTCCTTTCTAACATGGTGTGTCAAGGCTTGTGATACTTTTCATTTCTATTTTTGTCTTCCCACTGGATAATTTCAAAGTCTGAGGGTAGATGCAGAAACAGGACCTAAAGTCATGGAAATGGTTGCACATTCCTAGTGTTTCTCATTTCAAATTATTACATACCAGTGCCAAGCCTATATCGTTTGTTCTTTTTAAATTTAGCATACAATTCAACAGATTAAAGAGAAGCAGTCAGATATGAGAGAGAGAACCACACCCTCAGAGAGAAGATTTTCTTTTCCACTGAGCCCCCCCTGCTGGAGTTTTAGAGAACTGACAGTCTTTGTGTTGTAACTGATCTGCAGTGGGTTTATAAAGCTAATTCACCACTCATGACTCAAATTAAAAGGCTTGTCTTCTCAACTCTGAAATGGGTGCACATGTTACCCTCAGATAACCTAACCTTAACATCATGGGCTGCGCTTACTGCTAGCCCCACCCCTACACACTGACGTGCAATTGACAAAACATTGTCAACAACATTACAAACTCAGACACAGAAGCCAGAAAAGCTCAGGAGTAATGAAATACTCTCTTAGGGTGTGGTTATGAATTAATGCTCCATGGTCAAGGAGTTCACTGCAAATATGTGTTTACGTTTGTCCACTGTGAAACATTAATCAATCTCCGAGAGCACCCAAGGGGGGCGATTTGCGGGGGGGCACTGCTTGTTATGAAAGCAATCAAACTTACTCCATCCTGATGGGAAATATGCAATTAAAAACAACCAGAAAGACCTGTGACCATACAATAGCTTCGGTCCTAGCAATAATTCATTTTATAGTTATGGATGTCAGAGCTACTGAATGCAGTTGTTGAAAATAGTTTACCGACTGAGAGCTATAAATGTGTAACAGGGTGCATGGCAACGCTTACAGTGAACTTGCAGTCAACCATTAAATATGGCCTCATGTAGACTATATGATTATTACTCATATTTAAGAGCCAGGAGAAATTACAGTCTAATGACACCAATCAGAACGAAGTGCTCTCTGGATATGAATTTGATTATTGTCTCATTCAACCACCAGCTGGTTTGAAATAAGAAAAGTTTCAAATTATAGATTGCTTAGGAGCTTCTTTTTTAATAAAGCTACACATTTATTAAGAAGTGAAATTGTATTTTTCTCAAGAGAGTTGTATTACTTAGAGCCGATTTGTCTTAACTTGACTGACTTACAGAACAATTAACAAATATTTTTGTTCATAAGTGTGTCCAAATCTTTACAAATTCAGATCACTAGATAGTACGAAATAAACAAATCTCTAATGTTCATGGAAACAATTAGACCTTGGCGCTTGCAAGAACTCACCCACTCACTGCACCCCTGATGCATAAATTTCATTCACACCAGTTGGCAACACTGACCTGCTGCCTATCGAGTTAACACTCTGACCTTTGTCCAAGGTTATCACATAAACACCCAACAGCTCTTACAATGTGCATCAAACTAATCAAAGAAGAATGAAAATTCACATTACAGCACATACTTGATTGCAAGAACAGTATTTGATCAGACCTGGGTCTGATTATTAGCAAATATTACTTGACTCAAGTTTGTATTTGATACAGTTTCATTACCCTTACCTTCAGCAAAATGATTCACTGTAACTCCTGACATTTCCTGGGACTCCTTCTCAGTCTTCATCCAACTGTGGGTTTCTTTGCTTGATCAACAGTTAATAGAGGGTTGTTTGGACACTGAACAGAACAGAGAAACCATATACAGGGCTGGGACAGTGGGACAATGTGGTTCCTGAGGCTGTGCATGAGTTGCAGCTTGAGTGATCTTGCAGGCAGGCCCTCAGGTAGAGAGGATAGGGTCACTACCAATGAATAACACCATAATGTCTTCCCTACCAATCAGAGTGTAGCTGACTTCATGTGCAAGAGGTAATAAGGAAGTTTGAATTTGGGGAAGGTGGGGATAAAGGGATGGGGGAGGAAAGTGTGAGGAAACTGCTTTTTAGCCCATGCTGGGAGCCTCTAATATTCTCATGTGGATTGTCCTCTCAGCTGTTGACCACTTTACTGTTATGCTAAAACCTGACTGTAACCGTGCATGGTTATGCTGTAATATTGTCTGGTTTAACCCTGTGATGTAACCACTATTGCAATTCAGCAAAGACAACTTGGTGCACATACTTACATTAGGCATACGTATACTGCAGGACTACACATTGTGCAAGTAGTCCTTGCTAAGCCAAGCAGAGAATGCTTGTACATAGCTTTATCAACCACAGTCTGTCACACAACAAACTGATCGCTCTCCAACATTAAATTAAATAAACCCAGAAATTGGGCTAAATGAACCCAGGGCATTTCTAACCTCCCCAAATCCTCACACCCTCCTCTGGTTACCGTAAAGCACCCTACGCACCCTAGTTAGTCTTCCAACCCTTCTTTCAACTCGCCACCACTGGAAAGTTGTAGCATTAGTCTCCATCAGCTGCTTTGCAGTATTTTTAGGTCTGTCAGCCCCTGGCTGTGAGGCGTCTACACATCCCAGCCCAACAGAGAGGGATTATAAAACAGACTGGTGGTTCCAGGAGTTGAGACTTGACCACAGGAGATGTAGAGAGATCATATGGTGTAGAACACAGACAGACAGACAGACAGACAGACAGACAGACACTGCAGGTATTTAACAACTGACCTTATTTCATTTCAAGGTAAGAATGGGATATTAGCTATGTACAAATAGTTGTAATTCTTAGGTACAAGAGTGAAACTTGCTGATCTATCTTCCAATTGTATGTATCATTCAGAAAAGAATACACAAGATAGGATAGTATGATCTTTGGAGGGTTCACATACTACAGCATACTGTAACATTTACTTGGTGAAATATTTGAAAAGCTTTGTAATGCACTCAATGTACTAAAAGCTGTAATATACTTTTTTCCTGGGGGTGTAATTAACACAAAAGAATGTGAAAGGTGAGAGTTCACCGTCAACATTTTTACCTTTAAGAGAAATTAATCTAATTTTCTCACATTTAACACTTTGCATGACTTCCCTTTTCTATGATTTGATACAGTCTACAGTTAACATCTTTTAGTATAGGGCATAGGAGTTTATGTGAGTAGATGAGATGCTATTTCCATAGGTATTGTCCACAGAATTTACAGCAATCATCTACTTCCAAGTGTAATCTGTCACCCATTGTGTAACCTGTCTCAGACAAACATGCATTGGAGTCTATTTTGCACCCAACTGGCACTCATTTCAATTTTGGTGTATGGTGCCACCGGATTTACTGTGTAAGAAACTTCTTCAGAAGCAAATTCTTTGCAATTATCACCTTGTAATTTTCACCTGATTCTCACTTGCTCCCTCTGTTCTTCCTCTTCTCACCTCCCAGAGTGGAAACACAGGTTCCATTAAGTGGCAACAGGTATCTACATGTGAAAACTCTTCACTGATCTCTTGAACAGAGTAATTGGGGGGAAATGGGCAACATTCATCATAGCATAACCTCCATGACAACTGGAAACAGCAAACCAAGAGGTTGATGTTTCAGAAGTGGGCTGATATGGACAAGAGGTCCCAAAGGCCCCTGGCAAAGTGCCAGCTGTCAGCTGAGACCTCGAGCTGTAACCTCAGAATGGTGACTAGTACTGGGAGGAAGGGAAGGGATGAAGAAGAAGGCAGATTCAGGATGAAGCTGGGCACCAAACTTATGGAAAGGCCAGGGGAGGGTTTTAATTCTATCAGCAAGGCAAACACAGTGGTGGATGGAAGTGTCACAAAAAGGAAATTAAAGAAGGAGCTCTATGCCAATGAAGAGACTTTCGCCAAACTTGACACCCATGTAATCAATTCTGGAAAGGAGGTAAGAATAAATGTGGATGTGAAACAGTTTTAATTCATAGTGTTATTACCTGAGGAAAAACAGAAAACCTCCTGTACAGGTGCCTTGGTGTGCAGTTTGTGCAGAACCTCCCCCCTCCATTTCCTGGACCCCCTATAAACTTACACTTTTGTTTGATCTCCACTGGGAGATTAAAAAAAGGGGTGGGGAAAGAGGAAACAACAATACCACAAACACAACAACAAAATGCAGAGATTAGGCCAGTCACACATGTTTATAAATTTACATGGGATGATTTCAGTGTACATTTATACATCTAGAGTAATTTATATCTGTAGTGCGCTTTGATGCCAAAAGTCATTGTTGTGTGATATTGCCTGTTGGTTGTTTCTGCAGCTTCGCAGAAAGAGGGCCTTTGCAGTTCAAACCGTTACCCAGTCCATTACAGAGGGAGCCCAGCGTGAACTGGAGAAACTCAGAGCTATCTGGATCTGGCTTTGCCATTACATTGGTGAATCCCACTTCATCTGTCATTTTCTAATTTCACTATAGTGATAACATCGTGGACCACAAACTGTGATACTTTAACATGCATGCATACATAATATACATGATATAGCATATATTGGCATGGACAAGTCATTTAAGCTCTGAAATCAATATCCTATAATATAACAATATAACACAGCAGAGCTTGTAAAATGGTAGTAAACTAGGAATAGCATTAACACTGCCAAAGAGCATTCTGCATTATCATGCCTTCTTCTAGAGCCCCACAAAGGACAGTAGGCTTTTTACATACAAGACATACATCACAAACGTTCCATCCCTATACAGCTGCGGGCCACGAGTGAATGGGAGCTAACTAGTCAACCATACCAGCCAAGACATTCATGAAGACAGATATTCAATTCATGTGTCTCTTGAAATTTAAATGATCTGGCCTCCTACAGTTCAACTCAGTATCCCATATAGTTTGCAGTGATGCTGAACTGATTCATTTCCACATGATGTTTACAATATGCACATGGTGGTTCAATGTGTTCTGGAGGAATATGATGTAAGTGGCTACCTGGGCTTTACTGACAAGCTGTGCTCTCCAGAGGAAGTCATTGAGTCAGGAAGAGGTGTATGCTGTGGGTACTCCAGTGTTTGCCTGCAGATGTGCCAGTAAGTGAATTTTGTCTTGCAGTGGAAATAGTATTATAGTGGTAGCAACATCCCTTTTTGATTTCTGGTGATGATCCTCCAATAAATACAAAGAACATCCACTGCAAAATAACATCATGTCCTACAGGGAGGCAGGCATTGAGTGTAAAGAAGTGTCAGGCCATGGCAAAGGCATAGCTTACAGACAAGGCCAGAGCTATCTAAACACCAAATCCTCCCACATGTGGAATGCTGTCCGTTTAAAAGGCCACTGGTACCTTCTGGATGCCTGTTGAGGAGCTGGGAGAGTACACTTGGACAACAAAACCTTTATCAAGAGGTGAGTTCAAGTAATACACAACAGTGTTGGCAAGCTGCCAACACAAGCAACATGGTTGCTAAAAATAGCAAATCTGTGTCTGATTGACTATTCCAAAGTAAGCACAGTCATTTCATGTACTACCTGTTTCCATATTTTGAACCCTGGTTATCGTAGTACACTAATGATGATTGGCACTCATTAAAAAGAATCTTCACTTGATATATGATTTGTGGGCCATGTCCCACCCACTTGCTTTAGTTCATATTTTGTAAACTAATGGCATGTTTTTTTTTCTTTGTGTTGATTCAAATGCCAATTGCTGCCAATTACACCAGCATTTTTGTACAAATTAGTGTAAATTCCCTTTTAACTTAACAGTGCAAATCATATTTGTCTATGCAAACTGTAGAATATGAATTTCAGTCCGTCATCGCAAATTCTAAAGTTAATAACATCTTGTTATCATATTGTCACTAAAAATACAGAATTTATGTCCAGGTATGATGATTTTTATTTCCTGACCGACCCCGAGGAGTTCATCAATTCTCATTATCCAGATGATCCGGGGTGGCAGATATTGGACAGCCCTGTTCCACTGAAGGAGTTTGAGAAGCAGGTTTTGAGGACTTCAGAGTTCTTCAGACTGGGCCTGATTCTTCTCCACCCCAAACACTTCCTCTTAGTAACAGGTAAATTGAGTCTGCTGTTGCATGCAGGTGTAGTTCATGATTAAACCTAAGCTACGGTTTTGTGTTAAAAACATTTAGTGGATCCTCAAAAAAGTTGTTGAGATGTTCTCCATATGTATCACACAGTAAAAAACAACTGTATGGATGTTTGGATTTCCTAGATAACGGTGAGGCCTCAGTGTCCATGAAGTTCTCTGAATCTGTGGACTTCACTTACCAGATCTCTCAAAGACACAGCAATCAATCTACAAATGTTAGTTGTTCCTCTGGTCTGCCCACAATGGCCCAAGATACAATGAGTTTGCAACTGCTGCCTCCTGCAAGTGGCACCTATGATATCATGGTTTTTGCACATCCTGGGAACACATCAGGGACTTTTAGTTGGGTTTGCTCCTTTTTGTTAGAATGTCCTGAGCCTAAATCTAATGAGGAACTTCCTGAGAACCCCTTCCTGTCCTGGGGCCTACAAGTTTATGCCAAATTCCCCAATCAACAAGACTTTAGCCCCATGTGTGACTTTGTACTGAAGAGCACATCCCAAGCTTCTCTACCTCCATTTCCTTGCACTTACACTGCCTGGCAGAAGGGCTCTGTGTTGTTAGAGCCACAAGTGGGCCCCCTGGAACCCATGTCCTGGGTCCATGTCAGGGTCAGGGTCCCTGGGGCTCAAAGGGTGAGCATTCTGGGTGAGCAATTTGTTGACCTACGGTTGAACAAGAGTCAGATATGGGAGGGGAAAGTGTTCACTGGGGCAAATGTGGAACAATTGAAGCTGGCTACCAGTGGAGGAGGAAGTTCCACTGACATGTCCATTATTATGTGCTTTGATGTGCTGAATGAAATGTAGAGAGAAAGCCAAATGTGAGAGAGGGAGTAACAGTTATGTACAGATGGGTGACAAATTAAAGGAAAAAAAAAGTGTCTTAGCAAGGTGTTAGGCCACCACAAGCCGCCAGAACAGCTTCAATGCTT
>OOFE01050481.1:10710-23378 GCA_900323365.1 Monocentris japonica
TGTGTGTGTGTGTGTGTGTGTATGCACGTGCTCTTTAGAGAGGTTCAGAGAGGAAAAGGGAGGATTACTGACTGTACTCAATATGTGTCCTCACCACAGCCACACACACACTCACACATTCTGAGACGCCTTTGTTTTCCCATTCAATCCACATTATAAAGTTGAGAGGTTTGACCACTTCCACTGACCTCCAGTGACCCATGAGAGGACACACTGTTCCCTTGTTCCTACATCTGTCTCTCTCTCCCTCACACACACACACACCTACATACACACACACGCATGCATGCACGCACGCACACACGCGCTCATAAATATTACCCACTTCTCTATGCCCTCTCAAGCACCCCTCCTGTGCTTCCTCTTACACTGCCTCCTTTCTGTAGTCATCTCACCCCATCCCCTCCCATCCCCCATTGTCCCTCTTATACCCCCTTCTGCCCTCTGTGCAGCCCTGCACGTTGCCCTGCCAACCAGTCTGTTGGCTGATGTAACCAGAAACAAGCGTCATCTCTCATCCCTTGGGACCCATTTTTATTTAATGCCATTGTAACTGTGGTTTTGATTCAGGGTTTGGAAAAAATATCTCATACTGATTATTTTGATTAAAAAAAGCCTCAACAAAATAAAGTGCATGAGCACTTTAGTAAAGCATGAATCAGCCGATTCATTCTGCACAATTACAATTGCCTGGTTTCTGGTGTGATGCTTATGGACAGCCTGCTGAATTTGTACTCTGAAATGGATGCGATTTTAAAAGTAGGACAGTACAATACTTTAGTCAAAATACACTTCAGGAACAGTCAAATTACTAACTTCAACAATCACTCTAAAAACACTAAAAGGTTACTCAATTACAGTAACAAGAGTAATTGTAATTTGTTACTTCCACCTTTGTCTATAGGTTATTGTGGACCCAGAGTTAATAAGGTTGTAGGCATGGGGAACAATATCATGAATAACAAGAGACACTAACAAAATACAACTTTTTCTGCAACCATTGATGAAAATGTGTTTGCAACCTAACAGTGAAAACAGTCTTAGTGTCCAAAGAGCACACAATAGCCCTGCTTATGTTTCCCTCAGGTCCGGGTAGCAGGATAGGGGGCTAGAGGGATTATAGGATGGGAGGAAGAGAGACAGGGAGGGAGAGAGGAGAGGAGGGAATGAGAGAGGAGGGAGAAAAGGAGGGAGAAAGTACAGAAGGGAGGGATGGACGAAGGGATAGAGGGAATGTGAAGGAGGGATAGACAGGGGGAGGTGGGAGAGAATGGAGAAAGGAGAGAGGGAAGGGAGGAGAGCGGGTAGGATGGATAGACAGAAGGAGGAAGGGCAAGAGAGAGAGGGGGAGAGGAGAACAGGAGAGGGAAAGAGGGATTGCAAGAGGGAGGGATGGAGACCGTGACTGCGGTTGCAGTGGTTACTTCACACGCTGTCTGGCTCTTGCATGCACACAGCCTGGGTCACAGGGGCCGCACACGATACATACACACACACACACACACACACACACACACACACACGCAAACACAGAGACACACACACATACATACATTCGTGGACACGCATATGCACTGTATAAACATATGCATGGTCACACATACACAAGCCCAAGCTTGCACACATACTCACATGCACACACACAATTTTTTTCCATCCTGTCAGCAAGGCAGATAGATGCAATGTTGTGCAGTATTGATTCCTTTCCCCCCAGAAACACCTGCTCACAGCAGGCATGGTCCTGTTGAAAGCCAATCAACCTAGTGGGTCACAAACCAGTGGTGTGTGTGTGTGTACAGTGGTTGTCAACTAGTGTGGAAAGGTCTACTGGTGAGTTATGGGGTAAGGTCAGATGAGTCTGCACATGACAAAAAAAATTTCCATCATAATAAATCATTTCTTCTTGTACAAGTGGAAAACAAATCTGACAATGGAGGGAAATAACTTGTCTTCCGATGTAATTCTTTCTTGAATCCAAAGACATAATCTTGAAATAAAGAAACACCTATAATTGTTTGTGCGTTTCTCAATTTCCTTATAGTAGCAAATGCAGAAACGATTTTGCTATGAGTAGAATCTAGCATCAATGCATACAAGGTTACAATTAAAAAAATCCTTACTTTTTCTAGACCTTCATTCAAATACAATGTATGCTTTCCAGACATGGAAATATGAAAGTAACTATACTTTTACAGGGTTTCCAGACTTGCATGAGAACCCTGCACACACACAGATGTAAATATAGTCAACCAGATGCATTACACCCCTATGTTGCTCTATGCTATGGAATGACATTGGCTACAGTGCCTTGCGAAAGTATTCACCCCCCTTGGTGTTTTTTCCTAATTTGTTGCTTTACAACCTGTAATTTAAATGGATTTTTATTTGGATTTTATGTAATGGACCTACACAAAAAATGAAAAAAAAAACTTGTTTTAAAAAATTCTAAAAAATAAAAAAACTGAAAAGTGGTACATATGTTTTCACCCCCTTTGCTATGAAGACCCTAAATAAGATCTGGTGCAACCATTTACCTTCAGAAGTCACATAATTGGTTAAATAAAGTCCACCTGTGTGCAGTGTCACATGATCTGTCTTATGAACTCAGTATATATACACCTGTTCTGAAAGGCCCCAGAGTCTACAACACCACTAAGCAAGGGGCACCACCAAGCAAGCGGCACCATGAAGACCAAGGAGCTCTCCAAACAGGTCAGGGACAAAGTTGTGGAGAAGTACAGATCAGGGTTGGGTTATAAAAAAATATCCCAAACTTTGAACATTAAATCCATTATTACAAAATGGAAAGAATATGGCACCACAATAAACCTGCCAAGAGAGGGCCGCCCACCAAAACTCACAGACCAGGCAAGGAGGTTCATTAATCAGAGAGGCAACAAAGAGACCAAAGATAACCCTGAAGGAGCTGGAAAGCTCCACAGTGGAGATTGGAGTATCTGTCCACTTTAAGCCGTACACTCCACAGAGCTGGGCTTTATGTAAGAGTGGCCAGAAAAAAAGCCATTGCTTAAAGAAAAAAATAAGAAAACACGTTTGGAGTTCGCCAAAAGGCATGTGGGAGGCTCCCCAAACATATGGAAGAAGGTACTCTGGTCAGATGAGACTAAAATTGAACTTTTTGGCCATCAAGGAAAATGCTATGTCTGGCACAAACCCAACATCTCTCATCACCCCGAGAACACCATCCCAGTGAAGCATGGTGGTGGCAGCATCATGCTGTGGGGAGACAGGGTTCAAAAGAAGCAGTCTAATCCATTACAACAGCTCTGGAAAGAGGAGCAGTTTTGCTGAACCTTTATTTTACGCACAGAAGGTCAACTGAGCATTCTTGCTGGTTTTCCAGCAACACCCTGCTTCACTCTCATACAGTTATACAAATAGCTGCTCAGAATAACCATAGTCTTCTACTGGCCACTGAACAGCCCATGCTACTGTAGCTGATGTAGAAACATAGTATGGAGTAGAAAGATATAGAGATATAGTGATATACACCGATCAGCCACAACAATAAAACCACTGACAGGTGAAGTGAATAACATTGATTATCTCGTTACAATGGCACCTGTCAAGGGGTGGGATATATTGGGAAGCAAGTGAACAGTCAGTTCTTGAAGTTGATGTGTTGGAAGCAGGAAAAATGGGCAAGCGTAAGGATCTGAGCGACTTTGACAAGGGCCAAATTGTGACGGCTAGACGACTGGGTCAGAGCATCTCCAAAACGGCAGGTCTTGTGGGGTGTTCTCGGTGTACAGTACCTTCCAAAAGTGGTCCAAGGAAGGACAACTGGTGAACCGGCAACAGGGTCATGGGTGCCCAAGGCTCACTGATGCGCATGGGGAGCAAAGGCTAACCCGTCTGGTCCGATCCCACAGAAGAGCTACTGTAGCACAAATTGCTGAAAAAGTTAATGCTGGCTATGATAGAAAGGTGTCAGAGCTGTTTTGGCGGCACGAGGGGGACCTACACAATATTAGGCAGGTGGTTTTAACGTTATGGCTGATCGGTGTAAGTCTACAAGTCTATACAATATACAGTATATGTTACCCAAGCAGCTGGTCCTTGTTTTTCTCCACAACAGTTGGAGGGACGCTTGATACGACCACCTGCATGTCCAGCTGGTTCACAACTGACACCTACAAAATAAAGAATTCCATAATATATAATCCTATCAAACAACATCTACCATTTGAAAGCAGTTGTCATATACTGTAAAAAGATGTCCATTTCCAGAGCAGTTACATTTGAAACTAGTGACAACATCTTGAAATAAGGCAAACTGTTTTGGCAGTCAGACTTTCACCTGATTCAAGGACACCCGTGAAGCAACATACATTGCATTGGAATGAAGTCAAATCATCTCACCCAACTTGTTTTAAGAAAAACAAGATATTAAGGATGAATACAAGATGAAATGACTCGTGAAATGGATTGTTTTTCTCACAGAGTAGAATGACTACCTACCTACAAGAACTTAACTACAAATATCAAGCATCAATTTTACTCACCATTATCTCTGCCTTGCTGCTGTGCCCTTGACCGTAGTTGTCCGTGGCAACCACTTCAAACTTAAAATAAGACCTCCTCATGTTGCGGTACATGATGGCTGTCTTCACCACGCCACTATAAGGTTCGATGATGAAGCCGTCTTTGCTGTCTTTGCTGTCTTTACCGGCAGGGGGGCGAATGATCAACCGGTACAACATAGAACTGTAGTTTCCTGTGTCTTTGTCCAGGGCCTGACAAGAGGTAAAGGTAGAAATTAAAGTATATATATAGAGAGAGAGATAGACAAAACATAGAAAGAGACAGAAATCATAATCACTACTGTCATCAATGTCATTATCATCATTACCCTAATAACCAATACTATCAGCAAGGTCACCATGGTCATTATCGTCACAACCAACACTTCCATCATCATCATCATCATCATCATTTTCTGAATTACCCCTGTCATGATGATGGTCGTCATCATCATCATAGTGAGTGACATCATCATTATTGTGATGAGCAGGGCTGATATTTAAGCTACTACAGCTGATCCATGTTTATTGATCAGTGCATGATTGACATATCCTTCCAGTCTCACTAGCAACCTCAGTCTGAGTTATGATACCCTGGACTTGGGGACACCAAATGGCCACACTATAACGTAGCTGGTTCAATTTTCAAGACCATTTGCTTTTGGGGAAACCCGCCCAGAGACTAGCATGATAGGTATTTTTTCGATGTAGTACTATAAGTCAGCAATAGGGGGCTGTAGTGCTTTGAGCTGTATAAAGGTCCATTCATCTATTCTGTCATGCTGGCTAACTATCAGCCCTCTTGGTCTCTGTCTCTCCCTCCTTCACACCTCTCACACACACATGAACACTCAGAGAGACATTGATTCATTGCCAGTTCTTTACGAGAAGGGCTGGCAGTATAGACTACAGATTTAGCTCTGAGACACCCAGCACATCAAAAGTAACACTAAGACAGGAAGGAGCGAAATAGTATTTTCTTATAGCCAGTGAACAAGTGCAGGAACATGAAGGAAGAAACAAGGACAGAAGCAGGAGAGAATGGAAGGAACAAAGGAAGGAAAGAAGAAAGGAAGGAAGATAGGAGGCAACAAAGGAGAGGAGGGAGGAAGGACTGAAGGAAGAACAGAGTGAGAGGGACAATTTGTAATGCATAAAAAAGCTTTCTGACAACTCACCATGGTATACGTGCTTGACAAATAACTTCTCAGCAATACATCAATACAAGCAGCAATATGAACCATCTATCCAGAATATCAATGGCAATAGCATAACTATGAGTCCAGTATTGAATTTCTTTTGTGAGGAGGACTGACTCTGTAACTACCTGCTACTAGCATAGCCACATTTAACTCTGAAGATGAAAAACCATGTCAGTGTACCTTTAATAATTTCATTATAATCTAGTTAATATAATAAACACGAACATATTTGCGCAGCAAGTGCTGCAGATTCCAATACTTTATAGCCTCCCTCCCTCCAGCGAGCTCACCCACAACTGGAACTTTTTTCCAAGCAAACCATAATAAAATAAAAGCAACTGCACTGATTCATCTGCCACATACCATTTAAATTAGGATATTTGAGATTGAAGTTTGAATGGGGTGATGATGCCAGTGGAGGAGAAAATTAAAAGGGAGTAAAAGGGAAGGTAGGAAGGCAGTAGGGAATGAGTGTAGGTGGGGAAGGAGGAGACGACAGTAGGAGATATTCTGCGTCTCTGATTGTGTCTCCATTGGTGATGTGTGAAAGCGACAGAAACTTCTTGGGAAGACAAAATGCAAAAGAAATTGGTTTGGAAGTACAAGAGAAACTTTGCAGATGCTTGCTGATGTGAGACTGATCTGCAATTGAATCAATAACTGTGTCCTATCCTCTGAGGGACAGAAAGACAGATGAACCCGTGGACGTGCACTCAAACGTGCGGCATCGCAGCCCTGTGTGCAAATATACACACAGACATGTAGCTGCACCCGCGTGCACACGTCTACGCACACAACCCATTAAATTAATGTGTGTGCTTCAGACAGACGTGATGGAATTAGTTGCCCTTGAGAGAAATCATTGAAAACAACAGCGCAACACTCTTTCTGTCTGTCTTTGTCTCACTTTCCTTCATCAGTATGTTAGCAAGTGTGTCTGCCTATCTGTCTTTCTATACATCCACTCCTCCATCCATCCATCCATCCATGAATCATGCATGCTGTCCCTCCCTTCCTCCATCCAGTCAACTTGTCTCTCAGCAGACTATCAGTTCTCTTTATCCAACCATCAATCCTATCCCTTCTCTTCACGCTGCAGCTCTCCTCCCTCTCTCCCTGTGGTGAGATAGTCCACCAGCAGGCTATTAGTTCTTTCTCTCGGACTGTTAAACTATTTAAGGAGGTCAGGTGACAATGGAGCAGGTTACTGCAGCTCCAGCCGAAGCTAGTCTTAACATTGAAAATCCATACGCAAACACACTTGGTGTCTGCGTAGTAAAACAGAATAATAAATGGGATCCTGGGTAGATGAGCTAGTAATGCACATTTGATGTACTTGCGACATGAGTTTGAATCTGACTCATGCCCGTTGTCGCATGCCTTCCCTTCTCTCTCTCTCTCTCTCCCTCTCTCTCATCTTTCCTGTCACTCTTCACTGTGTATGATCTAATGAAGCAGACAAGCCTAAAAAATGATCTTAAAAATGTAATAAAATATTAAAATGCATACTTTTTCTGCCAGAGTATCCAGGCTCATATCGCCACTTCTCAGCTTAGGGCCGTAAGAGATAGGCCCCACGACCCATTTTGGGTCCTGAACTGTATTCGAATAAACCAGACAGGAGAGTCACTTGGGTTGTTTCCAATCATTTGAAGCTCAGAGAAGATAGAGCAATCGATGGAGCGAGAGACTCATAATTTCAACAGTTAATCTGATTACCTACTGGGTTTTGGATGAGCTCCATTTAGAGAAACAAGCTTGGCAGGCTGTCAACACATAGACAAACACACACACACAAGCAAGCACAACTTCACTGAGCTGAGCAGAATTCTGGCAGAGGCTGCAGTGGTCTTAAGGTTAGAGGAGTAACATTAAACATTTGATTCTCACATTAACAACTCCGATGTGCCCTTGAACAAGGCTTTTATACCAAGCTCTGGTGTAGGTGCTAATATTGTGTGTGTGTGTGTCTGCCTGTCTGTTTACGTGTACCTGTACTTGCAAGACAGAGGTGAATGTTTTGGCGTCCTCTGCAACCCCTCCAATGTAGAGTGGTTTGGTAAAAACCGGTGGGTGGTCGTTCTCATCACGGACATCAATCACCACCTTGGCTGTGTTGGCTGGGGACACACACACACACACACACACACACACACACAATTTACACTTTTTGCATACACAGTTGTGTATACAGAACAATCTCCATCCGGAGCACCATAATTGGCAACAGCAGAATAAGGGGGCAGCTGTGAATCACATGTTTGCATGTAGCTTGGTACTGCATAGTTCCTTGATGAACTGCAGAATGAATGTATATAGTACTTTTCAAAACAGAATTACAAAGTGCTTTGTCTCCTTATTGTGCAAGAATAAATAAAAGTCAATGAGATAATCAGCTAGACGCTAGACATGAATCAAAAACAAAAAAATGAAGACAAATCATATAAAAGCCTGGGTGTAAAAAATGTAAGAGAAATGTAAATGTTTGCCAGCCCTAGCTCCAGTAAGTAGGAAACAAAACCAGCCTGGCCAATACGCTTATATCACCCATCCATCATGCAGCTAAACAGCAAAAGGCATCTTCTGGCCTTGTGATATATGAGCAGCATTTTGAGGGAACAGAGATGGGCAACGCTGCCTTCAGCTGGGACGGTCGCAATGATAAAAGTTTGTTATATAAGGTTTTACAAAGTGGTCAAAAGGTTGGGAAGCTAAGTAATGAATGAAAGCTTGCTGGCTCCATTCCCCGAAGGTGTATTCCAGACACTGAAGAAGTGCCCATGAGCAAGGCACTGAAGCCAAAACTGCACTGGGATGCTACAGTGGAGGTGACCTGAGCTCTGAGCTCTGTGATGAGATGTGTGTGTGTAGGGAGGGCTCTATATGTGTGTGAATTTTGGAGGGATATGCAGGAAAAAAACATAGGTCATGACTATTGGCAAAATTGCCGTTCTACATCATGGCCTGTCTGGTGTCTTAAAAAGCAATTTAAACACCAAGATCCAAAAGCAATGGAAATAGACAATGCTGAATTACACTCAGGTAAAACAGCAAAAACTCTCTCCAATGACCAAAACAGAATAAAAGTATTATAATTCAACAAAGTACACACATTCATCATGTTTTAGTCAGTAGAAGACAAAAACATTCTGCCAATAAGCTTCTATCATTAATGTGACTGGGAATGACTTAACTGGTCAAAAACAAGATGGTTTTGAACCAAACCCACGTAAAACTGCAATGTAGTACGTCTTTAAATTCAAACAATACTTTTAAAAAGGTTGAGTCATATGTCAGAAAGAAAGAACAAATCCCAAGATGGTTAACTGCTCAATCTCATCTTGAAGACATCTTTGCTCAAAGAAAGAAAAAAACAAAGAAAAAAAAATCACCAAAAAAAAAGGTTGGAGGCAAACATCACTCTGCTTATCTGCAACAGTTGTCCCAGAGACACCATAGCAAAATGTCTTATTACGTTTTCAACCTTCACTTGAATTAGAAAAGCCGATTAACGCATTGCTAAAATCATATTGATTTGTTGCCCGATTAAAATGAATACTGAAAAGAATTGACGATATTTGCTAATGACTCCAATGATGTGTAGTTTTAATCACTGTGGGATGCTTAAATTCAGTTTCCATCGAACAAGCACAGCATGTGGCAAACACCATAATTAAAGAAAGGGAAAACGCAGAGAGCTGAAAATCAATTAAGAAGAATGCAGACATTTAAAAGGAGGAAGAGAGAGGGAAAGATAGAGAGACAGAGAGAGAAAGAGGAGAAAGAGGAAAAAGTAGGGACAAAGCGGGGCAAGAAGAGAGGAGTTAGAGAGAGAGAGAGAGGGGAAGGAGACTAATTGGAGAAATTTACACTTCAGTTATAATTTCAATTAAAACCATGAAAACTTGTTTTGGTTGGTCTGCCTTCCCACACAATCTAAGAAAACAAATTCATTTTTGAATGGATGGAAAGGGAGGATTAAAGAAGACAATAAAGACAGGCTGGATAAAGAAAGTAAAAGTGAAAGAGAGCAGCAGAGACCAAGACTGTTAGATGAAGCGTATTCATACACACACACACACACACACACACACACACTTACTCTTGGAGGGAACTCGAAAGTTGGAAGACACCACTCTAATGGAGTCGGCCTCCACCTTTAGAACATAACTGACATTGGTCTCGTAGTCCAGGAACTTAGCGGTCGAAATCACTCCTGTGGTGTCATTTAATATGAATGCACCTGGAGAGAGACAGAGAGAGAGAAAAGATTCAAAATGGAAAGACAGACGGATACACAAGTAGTCTTTTTTTTTGTTTTACTTTTGTGAATAGTTTGACAGCCGCACTCTTTTAGAGGGTAAAAAACAGTCTAGCATGTGCTGAGTCGTTGATGGAGAGTTTGGCCAGGAGGTGCTATGGACACCATAGTCGGTTTTTCCACCTCAGGAACTATCCAGGGACTTAGTACTATTGGTACTTAGTTCCAGGAACTTCGACCTTTCCCACTGGGGGAACTAACCCCGAAAAAGGTTCCTCTTGGATAGTTCCTGGACCCCAAAAAGTTCCTGCTAACGAGGTAGTACTTTTTGGGGGACCAGGAACCATTGGGGTGGTGTTGCAGTACTGAACAATGCTGATTGGTCAATACAAGCTGCCAAGCTGCGCAACAATCCTCAAGTCCGCCAACCGCCATTTTTGAATACCGGTAAAGAATCTCTGCTTCAACTTCAGCGCATCTTGTTTCCAAAAACAATTCTAATAATGTTCATACCACAGTAAAGAACAACAAAGATCAACACCATAGCTGCTTGATCTTCCTCCATGTTTACAGTCTTGAAATTGGAGCTGCTATTGTGGGGGTCGTCATGTACCTAAATGGCGTATGAAACCAAACAGTCGCACTTTTGTCGCGTCACATACTCCTTATTTGCGTAATCCCCCCGGTACTTTAGTGCTGTGGGAAAGCAACCTCGGACACTTTTGGGGAACTAAAAGGGTTCCTGCTGAGAAGGTTCCTGCTCAAAAAAGTACCCAAAAGTTTCAGGTTCCCTCTGTCCCTCTGTCAACCTAAAAATAGGTAGTTTTGGCAAACCGAGCAGGATTGAGCATTGGTCAGAAAGCAGAGAGAGACAACAAGTAGCCTGATGAGTATCTGAACACCAAGAACCCAATCCTATGAGACTGAGAAGAGAGGACATTGGAGTGGTGACACTTCTCTGCAAGATCAAGAAAAGTGCTATCTAGGATTTATTTTTTTTTATTTCTGGCAGTTACTCCCAAAAGGAAAAATAAAAAGATTGCTCATTGGTTGCACCATCCTCGTCATGAGCATTCCTGTGTCTACACAGCGAGTGACATTGCTACAGAAATGTTAGCTAATATCTAATAGTCCTGTCTATTAGCCAGACAGTGGAGCCAACATGCCACTGAACGACTGAAATCTACAGCAGACAAACCGTGTATATATAGCTCTGAGAGCTCTGAGTGTGCTTACCTCCCTCATTGCCCTCGATGATGGAGTAGATGATAGTTTGATTGACAGCGGCAGCCATGATGACTCCCACTGAGGTTCCAAGAGGAGCCTTCTCACTCACTGGCAGGAACCTGAGAATCAATCATTCAAGCAATATCAACAGATATGGAATTAAATATGTATACATACCCTGTAGACCTACTTTCTGCCGAAAGGTGACTGTGATTCGACAAGTTCAAATCTGTCAAACATGTCTAAAAATTGCCAGCCTACTGTACCTACTACATGCAGTAGTGTCTTCGCAATAAGGTGGATGCACAAATTGTGTTTGGATATAGATGGATAGACGGATATGATGTGTATGAGCCAGTGCATTTGGAACAGGAGTTCTGATGGTCAGTACTGATGGTTTTTGTCACATGCAACCATCAACAGACTTCAAACTGAACTCAGGCAACCTGTCTGACAGATTGTTCTCTAATCTGGCATTTAATTACATTGGAGCTACGGGTCTGTGGCCACCTTTCTCTTGTTGTCAAGCTCTAGTTTTTAAATCTACCTGCCCCTGTGCAGTTTTTCCCTGCTCACAAACCCAACACAAATCTGGCAACCGTCAAATTTCCAACAGATTTCCCTCCATTAAACAAACCCAGTTCGGTCATTAAGCCAACCGTCACAGCTGGCTAAACATTATAACGTAGGCTACCAAATGACTAAATTATTGAGATATCACATCGTGATAAATTGGACTCTTAGTATAATGAGTGTGTGTGTGTAATGTGTGTTGGTGTGTAATATGTGTGCATGTTCTTCTGTGAATGCGTGTATAAGCATCTAAAAACCCCCTCCATAGTGAGCATGCATTATGCTGTGCGATGTGTGTGTTCCTGTACATGTATGCGTATACAAGTGTGTGTACGTATGTGTGTTTGTGTGGGTGTGTGTGTGTGTGTGTGATCGTGTGTTAACTTCCAGCCCGGTCAAGATGCTTCCCTATCCACAACATTCCTACTAAGACTCACAGGCTAACATGTAGTTCCATGACATGTATGGATTGGATTGGGTGAACATATCCTGGGCTTTAAATGACAAAAATCTTTAAAAAAAAACAAAAAAAAACATGGCCCACTGTAGCCAAATGACAATCCGCAAAACTTCTCTATGACTCCCATTCATTTAGCATTAGCAGTGGCTAAAATATTGTGCTCCATATTGTAACTACCAAAGAGCCTAACAGAGCCTCTATTTCTTCTTCTCCTCTATTCCTCTTCTATCCCTCCTTCCCTCCATTCTTCCCTCCTCCCTTCCTCCATCCATTGACCTGCTCGCTTCCCGACCAATCACTCATCACTCTCTAGTCCTCTATCTTTCTCTCCATCTATTTTTCCTCACCCTTTCTCCTTCTCTCCCTCCCTCCCCATCTTTCCCTAACCCCGCCCCCCCGTG
>OOFE01050482.1:18270-30574 GCA_900323365.1 Monocentris japonica
TAGGGCCAGGAAAAGGACCCAGGCCAGTGACACTCTACGTCCCTGTGTCAGTATCAGTCTCCCCAGAGGAATGAGACAGAGTGACAGAGTCCCACTGGTGACACAGTCTGTCATCACAAAGAGACATAAATGACCCCCTTTCCTTTCGTTTCCTTTCCTCCTTTTTGAGTAAACCATTCAGCTTCATACAGGAAGCTATCCATGTGCCTGTAAATCCCCTTCCAAAATGGGCAACAATCTCATTGCACCAGTGTGTGGTTTCACTAAGTTCTATGGCACAATGTAAATTATTTAGAGACAGAAACAAGAAGGAGAGAACATGGCAGAAAGTCAGTGAGATGGTTGGAGTTTCAGTTAAGTCAAGTGGTGTCATCAAACCTGCTTATGTGTCATCGCGCCAATTTTTCTTGCTTATTTTTCAAGTCAAGCAATCAAACTCAAACTCAAGCCAGTGAAATTCTGTTTGTAATCAATTATAAATCAAAGTATGACAATTGTGGTGTTTACAGAATATGATCAGTTCAAAAGCACATGACAACAGTAACAGGATGATGGAATGAAAGGCTTTAACAGAGTGAAGGACATGGCAAGCCTACCTACTCTGCCCAAGGTATCCTGTCCTGGCCGGCACCACCATGTAATGTGAATAATGACATTATTGGCATTTTGTACTGATCAACTCCACTGACTGACTACGCCATTTTAGGTGTCATATTTACAGATTGAGTTCAAATCTGCATTAATCTTTGTGATTTGACTCTGTAGTTTTCATATCTATTTTTGTTTTTCTCGTGACTCTTTTGAATGTGTCTTTACCTGAAGACACTCACAAGAGTTCAAAGCTCTCATCCTCCTCCCCCATCGAAATAGCTGGGCCTGATTTGAATTCCCTATGTTTGAGCCTGACATCAGACATCGACTGTAAGGAATCTGTTGACAAAAGATGGATAAATTCTGGATGGATGGATGTAACTGGGGCAGAAATGTCACAGGGCTGTGCCTGATAACTTCAGAAACAGGGTATCAATTTGCTGCTTCTTAAAGAGGTGGACTTCAGGTTGTGTGACATTGGATGGAAGGAAGGAAATATAAATAGGTTGATGGATAAAAGTCAAGACAGACAGATGAACTGACGGCTAGACAGCTTGTTGGATGGATGGACATGCTGAGTGTGATGGCCTGCCCTCTCTGTTTGCCATTGGTTCTTTTGTGTGTCTGTCTTCTTTACAGGAAGCTGCTTTGCTTTTGGAGACACACAGGCAGGTGGACGCATGTCTTACTAACTACTCCATTCATCATGCATGGTTCTGCATGATAGCCAGCTTTATCAGATTAACATTAATACATTGCACAACATGGACTTGTTTGTTTAAATGAGTTTCAGGACAAGAAATGAATCATCTTAAGCTCCCAGGCTGAAAATGTGTAAAATCCCTGATACACCACAGAGAAAAGTTGAGTTGGGAAGAAGTAATGTTAGCTTGCTGGAGTAGAGGTTGATTCCCAGATAAATGTAATGAAAGACACATAAGAGTTTACTTAAATCTCACAGGGAAGTCCTGAGTCACGTTCTTCAAGTAAATTGAAGATTTAAGTGCAATATAAGTCCAAAACAGCATCCTAAATTGTGTCTCTAGTACTAAGTAAAATCCTTTTAGAATTATTTTGCTATAATATCATACGACCATTCACTTGAGTCATAACTGGACAGCTCTGTGGTAATGATGCGACGGTCGAGTTTCACACACTCTACATAAATCTTAAAAAATAAATAAATGTGCTCTCCACATTCCTGCAGGAGAAAAAGTCTGAAATAAACTGACCTCTTTGTAATGTAATAACGATGATGACTACATGATGGATGTGAAGAGATGACGATAGTATTACTCGGGGTATCAGCTTGCTCGGCTCTACCCTGCCTTGAACCATTACTAAGTGATATCCAACACTGACCGTGCAACATGAAGTTGTGCCATCCAGTGGTGTGGTGGTTGGTGACAATCCCACCATCCTATAAAAATCCATGGTGCAGTAATCAGGCTAAACAACAATAAAAAGAGGTGAATATAAGTTACATAAGAGCCTATAACCTTCACCAACATCACAATGTCCAACATGCATCATACCCTGCATTTACCTTTCTCAAAATGTGATAAAGCAGGACTTTTTGGACCTCAAATTGCTGATTACAGCAAATAACGAAACAGGCAAACAAAGAAATAGTTCCTAAATAATGTCTTTTGGGCATGAAGCAACAGTGCGGCATGCAGTGAGAAATGAAAAATGAGAAATGTGACTCTATAGAAAAATGAAAAATTCTGTTAGGCTTTCTCACGACAGCAGTGACATGCTAGGCGTGCTCTCAGTAAAATGAGGATGACGGATGGCTTAGCTGTAACTAATCCCAGTGACTTCAGGATCAGGAGATGTTTTCATTGGCTCATATGGTCTCATAATCATTAGCCTGGATGCTAAAAGAACACTTTCTGTCTCTCATACAAAGACACACTCAGAATAAATATGATCTGATGGTATTTAATATCACTGCAACATTTCTGAGGGCCAGTATCTGAGTGAAGCTCTCACAGCATCAGAAAGATTTTCTACTGTTGCAGACTAGGGATATACAAGCATCTGTATTCTAGTTTAGTATACACCAATCAGCCATAACATTAAAACCACCTGCCTAATATAGTGTAGGTCCCCCTCGTGCCACCAAAACAGCTCTGACCCATTGAGGCATGGACTCCACAAGACCTCTGAAGGTGTCCTGTGGTATCTGGCACCAAGACGTTAGCAGCAGATCCTTTAAGTCCTGTAAGTTGTGAGGTGGGGCCTCCATGGATCGGACTTGTTTTTCCAGCACATCCCACAGATGCTCGATCGGATTGAGATCTGGGGAATTTGGAGGCCAAGTCAACACCTTGAACTCTTTGTCATGTTCCTCAAACCATTCCTGAACAATTTGGCAGGGCACATTATCCTGCTGAAAGAGGCCACTGCCATCAGGGAATACCGTTGCCATGAAGGGGTGTACTTGGTCTGCAGCAATGTTTAGGTTGGTGGTACATGTCAAAGTAATATCCACATGAATGCGTCCCAATATATCCCACCCCTTGACAGGTGCCATTGTAACGAGGTAATTGATGTTATGCACTTCACCTGTCAGTGCTTTTAATGCTGTGGCTCACCAGCAGCCTGTTTCAGTATAGTGAATTTGAAAACCATTAAGTAAGCAAACTTTCCCCCCCAACACCAGTATGTTGAAGTAAAAAGTATTCCTAATAAGCAGTGATCGAATTAACAGAACTAGGTGACATTAGGGATGTATCAGATTTGGATTCAGTACAGTTTGAATATGTTGAAATTGTTATTATTATGAATGTCAATAAGCATGCAGTATGTTGAGTATGGATTGATTTCACTGTAAGGATTGTGTATGAATTGAGGGGAATTTGCACCCCAAAGAATGCCATTCAGTTTCAAAATATTGATAGACTGATTTTCCACTCCACTGGGATTAATAGACAGACAGACAGGTTCTTGACTTCAGTGAGGAAAATCTTTCCCTTGGCCACTGGATACATTGATAAAGAATATGTCAGATGTGAAATTATCTATAACCAAATACTATTGAAGAGGGCAACAAAAGCAAGGCGTAGTGCAACGGAAGACCAGAACAAAGTAATTTTCCAATTTCTAGTTGTCGTTTCTGGTTGTATTTATTTTATGGAAGTATTTATTTGGAAAAATAAAATAAAATAACATTTTGTATCTGTTATTTCAAAGTACTGGTTGGAATCTGTATTGAATCTGATGTACTGCTACCGGTGTTTCCACCAAACATTTCCAAACAACATAATACCTCAAAACATTTTGAGGGAAGTTATACTTCTAAGTCCCTTTCAAATGTAAAATATATGCAAAACTACAAAGAAAAGAATGATTGTTTTCAATTTACATTGTTAGTTTGTAAACCTTTCATGTGTGTTCCTCCCTTTAAGGGAAGTGGAAAGTGTTGGTTCAATGGATGGTCAGTGTTATGGGCTATTGTGTTTGATTTGTGCAGACACATACCCACAACGTATGTTGAAATTCAACCTTGAGCTGTTTCCCAGTTTCACAGTATTGCTGTCTTTGAATTCATCTTGCTGACATCATATATTCCAAAGTCATAAGTAATACATGCACACAAAAACGCACACAGGCTGAGTGATTTTTAGCATGACATTGAAAATTCCCTTTGATCTTCATGTTGGTAGGAGTCTGAGCTGTTTACTAATCAGCAAGTGGGAACAGAGAAAAACAACACACACACACACACAGATTGGCACAAAGAAATGTTAGTAGGCTACAGTAAAATAACAATGGCACACCACTCACTCTCATCTTAAATCATCTCACACAACACACATATTCAACTTAACATGACTTCGGTCATTAACAGACCTTAAATATTGAACTTCTGGATCCCTTACTGAGAAAGCAAGAGAAAAATGAGAGGTGGGCCTGGGTTGGAGGTTAGAGGGAGGGGAAAGAGTGTGTGTGTTTGTGTGCATGTGAGAGAGAGAGCGAGAGAGTCAGTATAACCAGTATTATTTGCTGTTACTGATGGGCCAATAGTAACTACTATTTTTGGTCTCCTCATTTCAAGAGGCAAAATGTAATTTTCCTGATTTTCTTGTTGTATGAATCAATACTTTGTTATTGCTTGTTTTCTTGCCAAAGTTTATTGCTAATTTTCTCATTGTAGAACCCAATAGTTGTGAGTTTTAGATGATGGATGAGGATGAATAAATCAGGTAGCGGCTGCGTCTCCTCCATCTCTGTTATCTACTTCCTCTTTCAGATTTTCTTCCAGATGGACTTCCTGTGTTGCCCTGGAGACCATTCATCACCGTGACAACCATGTACACCACTTGCAGTTATTGCTTGAGTCTCTTATTATGGGGAAAAGGGGAGAAGTGCAGTGTGTTGGAGACAGAGCGACATAAAGAGTAAGAGAGAGTGTTCATGCATACTGTATGCATGTCTATCCTTCCTCCTGCCCATTCACTTGTTTCTTGAAGTTACTCCCAGGGATGCACTCCACAGTGCCAAGTGTAGCACTTTATATCACTTTAGTGTATTTTACTGCTGTGTTAACCAGAGGACAGAGCTGTAATGAAAAAGAACTATCCTGATTGAAAATGCCACAGTTGTTAAAGCTGGCTGGCTTGCAGCGGGTACTCACAAAAGTGGTAATTGTAAGCACAATTACAGCATTAGAAGGGTCAGTGGTGCTAGCCACTGTTGCAGAGAAACGCAGGCATACATGCATACACAGGCGTTCAACAATGAATGGGCACAAACAAGAATCAGGCACACACACGCACACACTCTCTCTGCACAGTTGTCCTGTTCATTAAAACCAGTTTCCATGGCATTCAGAGAGGTGACTTCACTTGAATCACGGTCACATTTAAGAATTCAGTGCTTGTTAACAAGATGTTAATGAAAAATCAGTCAATTACTCTAGTTGTTGCAAGTTGTTCCAATTACACTACAGAAAATGAACCCATAATAGCATATGAGACACTTAAATGGCCACTCTAATGTTTGGTGTGCTTTTATTCAGAAAACAATTATCACTGATTAGCAAGACAAGGGCAAAACAATAGTCGTATTGGGATATGGGATATATTATTTCCTATGATGATCTAAAGAAGCGGGTAAGTAAGATGTCAACTAAACACAAGATAGGAAATCTGGATGAAATTGTTCAGATTCTCTTCTATTTTCTGCCATTAGTAAGTGACACAGACCATAGTTTGTGATAAGTGCCATATAGTCTCTTGTTCTCTGTTGGTGTGCTTCTGTCAAATACTTTGTTTTTCTTTTTAAATTGTGTCACTTGACATTCAAACAGGAGTAAAAGAAAATTTCAACATCTCACAGATAATTGCAAGTGTGGAATATTTGTATTAATGCCAATATCGTTTCAATGACAACATTGACCTGTTGCGTAACTAGTGAGCTCTACTAGTTTCCTCTCTTTTGTCTCTTTTGGGCTAAGCAACACACACTGTAGTCTTTTTACAGGGTTATTTTACATGCTTATAGATGGTTTGAATTTACAATAGGGTATAGCTGATGGCTGATATCTTCAAGGAGGTTCAATATTCTTTTTTCAGATCTAAAGTAACAATTGACTGATGACACCCAAACTTATTGTCCTATCCATTAACGCGCAGGTTAGATGAATGGTCTGGTTTTGTTCTGTGTTAGTGAACACATGGATAACTGGGTAGTCGTACCCATCTTACCACATTGTTACGCATCTAACTTCTCATATATTCAACATCAATAATTTGTTCTTGAAGAGAGAGACTTATATGCCCTTTGTTATATCATGTTGTGACAGAGAAAGAGAGAGATCATTAGAACTGAATTGTACGCTGTCAAGATTAAAACATTTTACATTCTGACACAGAGTGATTCTCATTAAGAGTTTGACAGTGCACAAAGATATAAGTAAGTGAAAAGTTATGTTTGGTGCAAGAAGAAATAAGAGAACTTACATAAAAATCAGATGTAAGATAGATACGAAGTATATAACTCATTTCCTGGCTGAATGACATTTGAAAGAAAAAAAGACACTTCTACTCTGACTGTGAATAATGGTCTTAGATATAATGTGAGACCGTTCTGAGAACAAAAAAAGTGTCAGGAACTTCTCAGCATGAGAGCTCATTATTTTCAGACACAAAAAAAGTTTACTTCAGAAGTTTTTTTTCCCACGGTTGTTTTTCACCAGTTATGAAGCAACACCAAGATACCCAAAGCTATGGGGAACTTGAGCATTTTGATGAGATGAAGAGGATGTAATTGCATAGCGAAGGCTAATATGGTCCGCAGATCAACAACTAATATCCTGCTCAGTGATTTAAATGATTGTGCTTTTCATGCTATTTTCTCTTAATCCCTTTCTCTGAGTCTTTTAGCTTCAGAGCTCTATCAGAAATTCTCTCTTTTATCTTTCCCTTATTTTATTTTCTGACCTCCTTCTTCCTTCCTCTTTCATATTCCTGTCTGTCTTTCATAACTGTGTCTCTTTTTTCTGTCTTCCAGTCTTAGATAGTGGTGGAAGACTGATTCTTTTAACTAATGTGATTCTTTCGGGCTGTCCGACAGATTAATTTGATTCACTGAGTTTTCTAGCCAACAGCAGTTTGGGCATGATGAACAAGAGCAATATGTTGTTCTACGTTTTTTGGTGGAGCCAAATTTGCTACATTTCCCAGAATGACTTTCAACATCCCCCAGAAAAGGGGCTTGTCTGTGCTGTATACATGTTGGTGGCGAGAGCAATAGCGATAGCGTAGTGATTTTGTGCATTTGAAAAAAACTCAGAGCAGACAGAAAACAATGCTGTGGTGTGTTATGCCCGGTTGTTCAAGTTACAAAAATGCCATCAAAGCAGGCACTGCATTTCACAGGCTACCAACAACAGATCCATAAATATGCAAGCTGTGGCTGCATTGCATTATGGTCTATTGATGTTATTGTTGGTGGAGAAATTCTCTCCCTCTCCCTAAGTGAACTGGTTACCCACTGAGTGAAGGAATCACTTATATTTGTAGTTTTTGACAAAAAGGTGGCACGCGGCTGAACGATTTGTTCAGTCCAATACAGCAAGTGAGCCACTAGCACATACACTAGCAACTGAAATGATGAACAAACTGAACGAATCGCACAGTATCATGTTTGTAAGTAGTCTGCTTTTGGGCATCACATAATGACAACCATGAATGAATAAACAACAAAGTCTGTGACTTTGTGAGTTGGTTGCCACTGTGGTTGATTAAGCCCATATCTTGGAGAGTAGCCATCCAGCATTGAAGTCATTGCCAAGGCTAGCCAGACAACAACTGTCTTTGTAACCAACTCTGTTGAGGTGACAAAATAGATGACTGCTACGCACTCACCATGTTTCTCAGTGTTGTTAAATCAGTGGCCTTTATTGACATATTTAGTTGCAATTTATTTTTCTATTTTTATGACGTGCACAGGTCAGGAAGATGCCAACACCCCATGTGGTGCTTAATGATAGGCACATTCTACTGTTTGTAGCTGACAATTTTGATACACAGCTAGGTTACCCCCTGAAGGGCAAATCCTAGCGTTGTCTCAAATTCACATTACAATGTTACCATAGGAAAGCAAAATCCAAGAAGAGATCTCTTATTATGCTCATTGTCTGTCACCTAGACACAAATGAGCTCTTTTTAACACCAAGATGAGACTAAAGGCATTTTCTCCTATTTCTGAAATTCAACTCAAGAGAAACAACCACATATAAGCTCATGTTGATCTCACTGATCAAAACAACAGATCTAAAAATGATCTGAAATACGTGTCATTTAACTCTCCTGAATATGAGACCATTTGATTAGAGAAAGAGCTCAAAGAAAACTCAATACTGCTGCATTTTCCAAGTGAAGCCACGGGGCCAACAGCCATATAGTAGGAGCTTATTACCATTATATAACATGTTAGCATCTTCACATTTATCTCATAAAGTCTCAAGAATACTTTCTTTCTCGGTTTTCTCCTCCTTGCTCCTAAGGGGGGTTTAGGAGAAACACTTCAGATGAACATGATCACAAAATAATACAAAATTGAGATCTCCTCTATTTCTTAAGAGCTGAAGAAAAGATGACTGAGCAAAATAATTTTCCTCTGGGTTATTACTATCACTCTCTTTACTCAAGTTTATAATTGGAACAGTTAAGTATAAAAAGCCTGTAAGTGGAGCATTAATATTAGGGTATTGGTTATGCAGCAGCTAAAACTAATGCCAATATGGAACCTGTTGGTATGCAGGGCTGGCCGTGTTGATTGATAAAGCCTATTGGAGTCAAGTTTCAAGTATAACAATACAAATGTATACAGATATTAGCTATTAAACTGTAATAACTATGCATTTGTATTGTGATATTTCTCCCAGACCACACATACATGTGCATATGTACTGCAACTTTCCTTTCTCTCTGTGTTCTGATAAATCTGTCAGAATGAAGAAGCCTCTCCAAGTTCATATCTGCCAACTCAACCAGTGTTAATTCCCAGAGACTCTATCACTTTTATAAGAGGTGACTGGCATGTGAGGAGAGTGAACCACCAGTGATGCTGGCATTTAAACCCATGAGGTCATGTATGTATGGTTCTTACAGTTTATTGACAGACTGTCTTACAAGGATACTTGCTTAACAGTATAGGCCTCTTTTGAGAGAAGGGATATGATTTATCATTTCTCCCCATCATATTCCACTCAAAGCTTTATGAATAAATGGTTGGTAAATAATCCAAATGCAAACAGTGTCAGTCAGTGTCCAGTGTCCGGGGGAATGACGTTGCCAAACACGATCAGCCAAACATGACCTGTGACTGCCCAAGTCAAAAAGACGGTGCAGCAATCAGAGCAAGACCAACCTCCTGGGTTGTCGGCTCTGGTCGTGACCAGGTTAATGGAACACCTCAGATTAAAGGGAAAGTTGGAAAGTTTTAATGAAAATTTACAAATGACATGGCCAGGTGAGTTTAAACACGCCTGTCTCTTCCCTCTGGGCAGAACATTATTGCTGAGCAACCTACTTTTCTCACATCAGCATTCAAATGAATGTCTTGTGCTGTTTCAACAATTCATCATAGATGTACATATGCAGCATCTGGTTGGTATCTGGCACACCTCTCACCTCTTAATCGCGGGTGCACACACACATTCACACACATACACTCCAGTCTCTTGTTACAGTGTATAATCATTAGTAATAGGTATTGATGATTTTCCGAATTTACATTAGAGTTGATTGTCTATGGTACACACTGCTCATCTGCCTACCATCGAGCACTGGACATGAACCAATTACCAATCCTGCCTGCTCAAATGTCTGCCTCTGTTGTGTGTGTAGGTGTGTGTGTGTGTAACATTAGTCTTGATAAATAAAAGCTACAGAATGAGAGAAAGCAAGCACAATCTTTCCAGTTTTTAATAAGATGCTTTCCCTTTCTATGGTGGTTATGTAAAAACAGCCAGGCGACCTGTCTCCCATAACTACCAATTAGAAGTGTAGTTTTCTCTCTTCGCACCCACACATGGCTCTCTAAACTGCCCCCGGATGCCAAAGTAGCCAATCTAAACTGGAATAAGAATATAATTGCAATTTGTAACATCTGTCTAGTTAAACATTGAAGTACCAGACTGAAAATATCACTATTTTCTGTGTTATTGGTTAAAAAAAAGTATTGTATTAGTTTGAAAAACTATCAAAATTACCACCATTTTATATTTTTCCTGAAAGCCCAACCACCCTCCTTCATCGATCTAGGTAAAAGTAAAACCCACAAACAAAACAGACATAAAAACCTTAAGTAAAATATTCTACTTTGTTGCTTGCAGACACTTTTACAGATGTGTCATAAGCACTTAAATAAATATAATGAAATACTATCTGAAAAATAGTATCTTGCCTATGTAGATTGACATTTCTTTTTGCAGCACACTATGAGCTGCAGTTTATTATGTACTATATGAGTCAAACCCCTAATCCATCATCCTCTTCTCGGAACAAGTGACTGACAGGACTGTTATTATACCACAGAGGGAGAAGGGACAGATAGAAACTGTGAAAGACAGAAAAAGCGACAGATAAAGGCAGAGTAAGACAGACACACGGATGGAAACCTCCCACACACTATATGGATTGTTCCTTTTCCAAAAATGTCCAGGAATTGGAATATGTGATGGTCTCTACCAGACCTTTGCTTGCTTTCACCAGAAGGTGAGAGAGAGACAGATATATAGAGAGAAAGAGGTCTTGCACATTATGTGTTCCAGGAGACTCTCATCTCTGCTCCCTTTCACCTCTCTTAATTAAAAGAGGTGGGGATGTCCAGCGAGAGAGAAGTCGAAGAAAAAAATGAATCGCAAAGAAAGGAAAATTACAGATACAATAGATTACATGGTGGCCACAGGCTGTGCTCCTGTTCATGTCTCCTCCAGATTAGAAAAATATTTCTTCCTTCAGCCGTGTCACCATGGCGATGGAAAGAGGAGGCCCTGGGTGGTGAGTAAGACGTAACTGTGACATTTGACACACACACACACACACACACACGTGGCTGGCGGAAAAAGGTTACATGTGGTTTAAATGTTATTATATATTATATACATGTTATTCAATAATTTGAGCTCAATTTATATTTGAGGCTTTCATTGTCTTCTATTTTGAATTCCACAATTTACAGCCCCCTATTATTTATGGCTTAGTTGCAGGTATACAATTCCATGCTCCTTGCTTAGACTCATCATTCCCAAGTTGGTTTTCTAATCCCTCTATTTGCCTCCTTTTAAAGCCTTTAAGAGATCAATCCTACTTCTCCTGATAGCTGTGCACCAATTACTCTTGATATCTTGTCTTTGGTTTCTATTGTTAGACGTAGACTCTTATCCTATATGGATTCCCTTGCTCTAGCTTCATACGGGTTTCTTCGTGGTGATTGGTGACCAGGTCCAGCGCTTTTGATCCCTCTTGTGATGTCTGTTTTCCTGACCTATTTTCCCCCCAGATTGTTATGAACTCTTCTTAAAACACTACTACTTTTCAATGCTCATCTAAGGGAACAAACGTTCAATCAAACGTTCCACCTGTTGATGTATGATTACGTGACTTGTTGAATATATAGACTCAGCTAGCAGCTGGGGTAAAGTCACTTTGTGGACAGTCGCATCCTAAGTTCAATACTGGAGAAAAAAATGAATTACCTTCAGTTGTTGAGTTGATATGAGGTTTTTGTCAGATCTTGCTGTGAGGTGACAGTGCTAACCACTGAATGAGCCACAATGCCACCCATTCCATCCTACCAATTACAGTTTTTCACAATTGTTTACACGTTTTCTCATTTTCTCAAAACACAAAACTCTACAAATCTCTAGTAAAAGCAAACACTGCATTCAAAACTGTTTCATTTCTTTCCAAAATGTTTTTTTGGCATCAAAATGACACACACGCCATCATTTGAATAGATCTTTCTACCAACCATCAACACACTGATGTGCTCAACACAAAACACTACTATGAATATCTTATCAGTAGGTTTATGCCTTTTGCATTTTCAGTGTTACACTGTAGTCGGCTGTAAAAGATCGTTACAGTAATGTATATATACACACACACACACACATACATATACACACACACACACACACACACACACACACACACACACACACACTTTACATACCCAACAGGAGAAAACATTC
>OOFE01050483.1:7339-20032 GCA_900323365.1 Monocentris japonica
GGGGGGTAGTTGGAGGGTCAGTAGAACAGGACACATGTAGAAATTAATTCCCTCCGAGTTCAAAAAAGAAACTGGCTAATTCTGTCGTAGGAGCCTGATGGAATCGCCTTATCTATTGGTATGAGTTTCACTTATTAGGGTCAAACTGCAGAGGGATGCACAAGGGATAGAAAAGAGGGCTTAGGGAGAGCAAGTCGGAGTGATGGAGGGTGAGAATTGAGAATTGGAGAGAAAGGGAGAGAAAAAAGAGAGGAAGAGACAGTGGGAAAATGATAGAGCAATGGAAAAGATGGAGCAAAAAGAGAGCAAGGGAGGCAGGCGTATGAGAGACAGCTTGCCTGGGCCGGAGCATATTGAGGGCAGCAGGTGGAAGAGTGGCACAGTTAATTAAAACGCCTGCCTTAATGTCTCAGCCCGTCACTCTAGGGAGAGAAAAAGAGAGAGGGAGAGAGAGACAGAGAGAAAGAGAGAGAAAAAAGAGAGAGCGAGAGAGAGACTTGCCAGCCTTGAGCTGGGCTGCACCCAACCAGCCATCTAGACAGCCAACCAACCATCCAGCCAACCCACCAGGCCGCATGTCAGACAAGCCCTGACACTATGCCCTTCACCCCCCTTCATCCTCTGCAACACACACACACATACATGCACGCACTGACGCATACACACATACACCAACACATCCACACCCATCTTGCCCTTTTGCTTATCCACGCATCCACATGCCTTTCCACCCAACCACCCTCTCTAATCTGATTCAGACCTCCTCAAAAAAGCCCCCTTTCTAAAAAAAAACCCACTTCTGATGTTGTTCTTCTGCTCAGCAGCATCTGTAGCATGCCTCTAGACTTCCAGCCTTGCAGCGTAATCTGTCTGCTTTTAATAATTCATAGACTGCGCAGGCTGCGTGCACTGTACTTTATGTTGGGAGTAATGGGGATGTTGTGATATTTCTATCATGGCCTGTCTGGAGCAGCGAGCAAATCAAACCAATAAAGGTCTGATAGCAGTCTGTTCAGTGTCATAGCAGCCTTGGCTTTCATCACTGCCTTAGGTTGACCTTAATAAATCCATTCTGTTCTGTATGCTACAGTATAGCAAATAACAATAAATAGCAGAGATTCTGAGCTTTCTTTGTTGTAAAGTTTCAAGGCACACCAAATTATTAATCTATGACATTACAAAGCCACAGGCACGCCTGAGCTCACTCCATGGCACACCAATCTACCTCACCGTACTCTTTGAGAGCCCCTGGATTACACTGTAATGTCTACTAGCACTACATGCTTACAGGGTGATGCACAGTATATTTTATAAGACATGTAGAAAAACTATTAAAAGGATAGAGAAACAAAGAAAAAGTGTGACCACCCATCCAGGTTTGAGGTGGGTCAAGGGCTGTACACCGTGTTGTTTGGCTAATGTTTTATCAGCTTCGCTGTATCACCCCGGATTGCTTTGTCAATAACCAGCCTGGCGCCTCAGCGAGCAAGAATCTGAGATTGTCAGGCTGAGTGACAGGCTGGAGATGGCAGATAATTCAAAGAAATTGGAAGTGTGAAATCTTTAAGGGCCACTTCTTAACACGGCAAATGCCAGGGTATCTTTCCATCAACTGCTGCTCTCACAAGCTGCAGTATTGTTAATGGTGGCCTGTCTGTCCATCAAGACCGCTTCAGGAGGGATTTAGACCTGTTTGGCTCCTTATCTCTCTGGCTGCCTCCCACTAACCTGCCCACTGCACAGGCCTTGAGTGGTGTGTGTGTGTGTGTGTGTGTGTGTGTGTGTGTGTGTGTGTGTGTGTGTGTGTGTGTTTGTGTGTGTGCGTGTATGTGTGGGACACATTCCATATGACCATTGATGGTCAGAAGAATCTGTACCTCCATTGCGAAATATATTTTTCTATTCATTCGCTTATTTTTAGATTTTTGTGTTTGTTAGTCCATCCAGTGTTACACCCCCAGGAACGATGCACGTAATGGTGGTAGTAGCACTTGTTAATTTAGCTGTCAATGCTGCTGATTGACCTCAGACAGTGGTGGTGAAATGTCTTTGTCTGTGTCTATGTGAGTGGGTGCCTGTGTCTGGATAGCTGCATAATGGCTGACTTACACAATGACTACCACTCTACTTTCATGTTTGTGTAAAACATCATAGACTCTTAAAACGTTTTTAGTTAAAATGATCATTTACTGTTCACTCAATGAGAGGGTTTAGGGTACATGTTTTCAGGTGATTTGGTACTTTTGTGTTTAATACTTTTGTATGTCCAAAAAAATGGAAACTGTTCTATAGACGACAAGCAATTCTGTCCAATCCCACTCAAACATGCCAAATAAAGATTTTCCCAAAAGTGCAAGAGGAGGCAATGGAATCAATGTCTTCTATGAATACACATTTCATTAATAAGTTGAGATCTGGGGCATTTGAATACCCAAAATTAACCTAAAATTAATTTGAAATAAAAGTTAATTATTAGTTTGATAATGAGGTTTATGATTAAGAAGTTAATAAAAGAAACAAAAATTAGTTTTTTTAGAGTTAGAAAATAAAACTGAGAATTCACACAGGAGTAAAAAAAAACGATGATCGCCTGTAGAGGCACAATGTAGAGGACATCTCCAAAGTTGCACTTGTGCTTTCGATGCATAGCTTTCATTACCCCGTTGTTACCTATTACACTGCATTAAGTGCTATTAAAACTAAAACCAGTAAGATGAAAATCTTCTATTTTGACTTATATCCATGTGGATTATATGTGTGTGTGTGTGTGTGTGTGTGTGTGTGTGTGTGTATGTGTACGTGTACGTGTACATGTACCCATCACACCAGAATTGCCAATGTTCCAGTCAAAGGGTTGGATGAGTGACATGCTGACCACTCACTCACTCACTCACTCTCACACACACACACACACACACACACACACACACACACACACTTCAACCACTTCAACCACTCCCTCAAACCCACACTTTGTTACCCAATCAATGAAAAAAGTTAAGACTAAGGAAAAAGAAATATAGAAGAAAAGCAGAGGCCAGAGGAGGTGAAGAGACCAGAAATGGATCCCCCATATTTGCTAATCCAAAGAGGCTTAGACTCTGTCCTGTTTGAATGTATAGAAAAAGAATGAGAGAAAAATAGACATAGATGGGGGGTCTGGGGGGGACAAAGAAAGAAGAGAGAAAGGAAAAGAAATAAACAGAGAGAAAGAGAAAGAAAGATCTCCCTTATTTTTCTCCTTGTAGTGGTCTCAACTCTCTGCCACATCTCTCTGTTGCAGGGAAGTAGTTCCCACGCCGACACATCTCAAGCTGTTCAAACATCCATTAGGATGTTTTGTTTCACATACACCACAAATAGCGAAAGTCGAGAGAGAAAAGGGGAGAGGATGAGAGGGAAATTGAGGAAGACAGAAAAGAGACAGAGATAGAGAAAGAGAAAAAGAGAGAGGGGGAAGAGAGGAGTGAGTTGATGGGAACAGCAGAGAGAAGACGAGGGGAAATTTATCAAGAAAGTCGTGTGATATTTAATGATCCTTGTATGTGGAGAGGGAAGACCACACCAGCTCGTTCTCCTCTGCCAAATACCGATCCCCTAACTTAATTTCCTGCTCAATTGCTGTTCTATAGTGCATAGTACAGTGATACAGGCTGGTAATATAGAAAACAGATTGCCTGTGCGGCGGAGTGGATAAGGCTGAGTTTTGTGCTGCTGGAGACCTGCAGTCTCCAGGGGGGTCTTGTCGGTGGGCTTCACAAAACCAACAAAGCCCATCTTTCCCTGCGACTGGCAGCAGCTGGCAGGTAGATCTTCAGGCAGTGGAGGTGGGGAAGTGGGTCTGTCTGTGGGGTGTGGTATGGATGTGTGTGTGTGTGTGTTTGTGGAGTACTGTGTCTTGCTCTCCTTTGTAATGGAGAGTGCCACACTCTTCCATCTTGTGTTTGCTCATGTGCTATGACTCCAATCCAGTCAGAAATGTAGACCTGCTTGGACAGCAAGCATCAATCAGTTCACAGTGGAGTGTGCAACTACAGTATAACACTTTCACACACACACACACACACACACACACACACACACACACACACACACACACACACACACACGCACACACAGTCAGACATTCCATCAGGAATACATACACACAGTACACCTGACTCTGATTGTATTACCTACTATGTGAGAAGATTTGACAAATCTACCTAGAAATGTCATGCCACATCTGTTCCATATACTGTGTATGCACCCGCTCTGCTTTTGAAATCCAATGTGTCCTTCATGAAACCCAGACGCACGCGTCCAGTAGATACATACAGACAAACAACATAACCAACAACATAACCAACTCAAACAATAAGACAGTAATCAATCTGATTGATTCTTGTGATTGACTAACTGATTCAACTATTTGAGTTTACCTTTCATGAATCCACCTTAAAGTAATAATCCACTACATTTCATGTACATAAATGTCCATTTGATACTATTACCAATTGATAACGCAACAATGATTCAACCTGTACCCAGTTCATGACAGCTTTTTCATTTGCTGTTCTAAACACTCAGTGTCTGGTAGGTCGTTCCAGCAGTAGCAACAGAGGTTTTTTGGAATAAACAGAATAAAAACTCTGTAGTCATCATGAGCAGTGATAGCCACCATGGCTGAACAGACAGTGAAAAGAGCGGTACCTACAGAACCTCAAATTTCATCAACAGAAAATCTAAGGAGCAATGTGTCACAGTACTGGCAAGAGCAACGTTGTTTGATTGTCAAGTGATCTCTAGGAAGTGCAGTGTAAAAACCCCATTTATTTTTTTGTCATGATGCCATTTTTCTGTTCAACACAAAGTAGGCTAGTGCAGTGAGCTCTCCTTGTATAGAAACTCAAACAATAAGACATTAGTCACTGATCGACTCTGATTAATTGGCTGACTGACTGATTGATTGAGTGAATTGATTGAATCTCCCAGGTTGAACATATGTTGAGTCTTTTCTGTCATGATGCCGTTTGTGCCATTCACCACAAAGTAGGCCAGTGCACTCTCCTTGTGTCTACCTGGAAAACCGATGTTACTTGTATCCCAGTTGCCTAAGAGTTATTATTGAATGCAGGAAGTGTCACTAACCTAGTTGCCATTGGGTTTGCGCTCATGTTAGCAGTGTGAACCTCCTCTGACCTCTCAAAGTGACAGGGTTTTGTTGCGTAACAACCTTGTGTAATGAACTTCCTCCCAGGAGACGTCATTAAGGACGGGAATGTTTGTCTTCCGCTCGCACTGAAATGAATATTCAGCTATTATCGCTGCACAGCATTCAAATGTGATGTGAGTATTGAGTTTCAGCTCGTACAGAAGAGAGATAGAAACCCTCTCCAGATGGGTTTTATTTACTGTCTCTCTGATCAGCCACTGGTTTTCTTATTTTATCACATCTAACCATGTTTTGCAGTTCGCAGACAGCTAAGGTCTTCCTAGACATATTTTTATCCAGCGTACGTCACTCAGACCTCACTCTCTAGTCTCTCACTTTCCCAGATTAACATATTTGTTGTGACTAATGTCCTGTTGCAGGCCACTAAATATCTGTAATAACACAGCTAGGGTTTCTGCGAGGCAACCGAGCCAAGAACCGCACAGCAAAATAAGACGTGGATGGGATAGAGTTGTCAGAAGGGTTTTCATCACACACAAGGATCCTGGGGACATTTGAAGTTTTCTTTGATAAACGAACCCAATTGGTCAGTTTATCGGCTGGATCAACACTGTATGCCTTTCATGGCTCGTCTACTTTTTCCATGTAGGAGGCCCTGCGGAGGGAGAGTGCTGTGTGTGTGTGTGTGTGTGTGAGAGAGCGAGAGAGAGAGAGGAGAGAGAGAGAGAGGAACTATGTCACAATGATTATTTGAATTCTCCTGTTTATTGAAAATGGCTGAATCCATCGTTGATCTTTTACTTTACAAAAATATTCACAAGGAGAGGAAGGAAGGGGAATGAGATCTCTGTCCTTGTGGGGCATGGCATACAGCATCTGATGCCTTGATTACAAATTCCCCTCTGAGTATCATCAACCTAATAGTAAATATAACTACAGGAAGTAATGATTTCTGCTGCAAATTATGTGGATGTTTACACTGCTTGCCGACTGAGCAATATATTTCCGATCAAAGATAAACTGTACGAAAGAAAAATAGAAATTGCATTAGTGCAACAGTGGGAAAGAGGAAATGGTGGGTCCCAGCAGACTGATGTACCTTGTAAAACAATCCCTCCCCCTCGCATTGAGGGAGTCACTGCCAAGATGGCTGCTTGAGCTCCAGGCCTGCAGGGCTTGACCCTGCGCATGCTGCCAGACACCATTTCTCTAAATCCAGCCTCAGTTTGAATCTTCAGACCCTGGCATAATTCCTCATCCTCTCTTCCTGTCCTCCTTACAACATCTCTCTCTCTCTCTCTCTCTCTCTTTCTCTCTCTCTCTCTCTCGCTGTTTCACTTCCCTCTTATTTTCCCACTGTGGGCCATGGGGAAGTGGGTGGGGGGGATGTGTCATCTTCCAAATTCCTGTGAGTTTAAGATAATAAGAGAGACTTGTTTTCGAGGAGGAGTGTTTCATGGAGCTGGGGCTGCTGGATGTCTGGGGCCTCTCTCTGCAACAGACAGGTTTATCCTGACGTCATGTTCCCAGCCATGGATGCCTCCTCAATGGGCTTATCGTGGGAAGATCCTCCCCTGAGTCTGGAGCTCTCAAACATGGTGGCGTTAGTCTCTGGAAAAGTTGCTGCTCACAAATCGAGCCTACCATTAAGTTTAATTTGAAGGAGTGGAATAAGGGACTATATAGAGGGAGGTTTTTTAAATTGTGGTCTAAATGTTCCTCATGGTGAACTATGCTGTAAGTGGTCATATTTACTGAATTACTATGATGGAATTTGGGCCATACAGAGGCACAAGAACTTTGCAGGCTACACAGTACAAAATGGAGAGTAATGGATTATGTTTTCCAGGGGATTGGCACATATCTCAAAAATGTTAAAGCATGTTTTATTTAACAGAAAGAGTTTATTGTTTGTATATCTCAAAGCCAAACACTGGATCAGCTATATCCAAGTTTAATTGCTCGTGTTGAATATTATATAGCTTCTGAGTTTAGAAAGTCATTTGAATTGACAAGTCCTCATAATAAATGCTGATTTACTGTTTTAGAAAAGTGAAATAATAGGTTTTCTGCCTTAGGCCAATCAATGAGAGATTTTATTGGATTTTTCCACTCTTTTAATAACTTTGCATTCTTTTGATTTCACAGCACAGTATACTACTAGCTTGTTCTCATGGTCTTCATTTTCCATCATTCACAAAGCAAACACAGAAAAATGTTTTCCATTCCTGCTAGTCACATTATACCGACAAATCAATGGCCAGACCAGGCCAGTGTTAACTACTGTAGCTTGGCTCTCAGAGTGGTGGAGGGAGTTTCCTTCTTTACTTTCAACAGACCTCTTTCCTGTCGGTCCATGTTTAGAATCATCTCTTGTTCTCTCCTTCTTTTCGTTAAAACCTCTCTTGTTCGTTCCTTTTCTGTTTTTCCCCCTCAGCGTCTGGTAAGTGCTCAGGAGGAGAGGTTTGATATCAGAAGCTGAACTTCAACCACCAGAGGTTATGTCTGTTCTTTATTTTTTCTTTCTCTAAGCTCTTTTCTCCTCTCTTTCTTCACCACTGGGTTGAACCACCCACTTAGCATAAGGTCACCAGCTAGGCTAAGGCTGTTCAGCAGGGCTGCTGCAAACTGCAGTCCTGGTTAGACTCCCTGCTGCTCCATGGGACATACCAGCTCCTTTGCCAAGTCAAATAACACATTTAGTGAATTGGAAGTAAGTTTTAAGTGGGGCAGCACAATGCGGCTAACCCTCTCATCTTTTAGCTGGTCCTTCTCTTTGTGTGCTAGACTGTGAAAACTGCTCTTGTTCGGGGACTTAATCTTTTTTTTTTTTTTGTCTGGCCGATTATTTGGAAACAGGTCAGGGTGTGGAGGCTGTAAACTCCACCCACCGGAGAATTTTTTTAATTTTTACTTCACTGCCTTTGCTTCATCGTTTTTCTTTATCCTCATCTCTCTCCATTTTTCTCTGCCTCCCCTTCTTCTTTTTCTTTTTCTTTTTTTCACCAGCCCACTTTCTCCTCCCTGTGTACATAAGAACCTCTTCCAAAGAATTCAATGCCCAAGTTCAGGCCCTTGAAGTGATTGGCTTTGATTCTAAGGCCCTGTTTTCTTCTCTTTGCTCCTTCTCTTCCTTTTCTCCTTATTTTCAAAGCACTGCACTCCCAACTTCACCGATGGTGACACTTTTCACCTCTTACTCTCACTTTTACTCTAGCACACACATACAAACATACAAACTGTTTTTATTTTATTTCTCTCCTATTCACCAACTGCACTGGAAAAAAAAGAAGAAAACAATTTTGCCACTAGTCTGTTTGAAGTCCATGCTGGACTTATGTGCCCATGGCAAAATTACATGATTGGAATGTATATCACACCAAGAATGTTGTGTCACACTCTTCTTTTAAGAGATCACCATGAATGTACACAGTAGTATTGTATTGAATTCAAATACCATATTTGACAATGGGTACAGCCTCTGTCCAAAGGTTTTTATTATTCATTCTGTTCATAGTTTTGGGTTGTTGTTTTGTTTTGGTGGACACAGAAAGAGCTAATATAACAACAGAACAGAGGAAATGTGTACTTTACTCATTGAGGAGTATACATCTCTCTCTTTCTTTCTTCTTGTACTCTGTTCCTTACTTGTACACTGCTCAAAAATGCAAGGCTGGTCAACAACCTTTAGAGCAGGCTTGTAGATCACTAGGCTGTGATTTAGGACTGTGGACAAATCCACCTAAGTCGAGTCAAAGACAAACCAAGTCCAAGTCAAGAGGAGGAGGAGTAGTAGTAGAAGAAATAGTCTTGGCTAGGATTATCCAAACATATCCAAAATCCATGCTATTATAATTACGTCAAGTCCACAGGAGTACAGCCCTATATGTTTTTGTGAATTATATTGATAATTCTTCAAGCCAGGTTTTCCGAGCCATCAGCATTGATAGGAAATCTATAGTAGCTTAAAATTTACGTGCAAATTATTTGAAACTACTTTTATCTGAAATGTAACCAACAAGCACAGTGCACCTCAGCACCTCAAAGCTATGTCTGTACTGTGAATATTATAGTGCATCAACCTACTCTACAGGCTAATGCTATTTATTTGTAGCAGAAGATGGTGTTAAAATTGAGTGTTGAGTCATAGCAAAAAATCCTGGATTCTATATTTGATAAACAAAAGTTTTCTTCAATAATTGGGCAGCAGTGAGGGTGCCTATATTTGAGACTTTAATTCATGCATTTTTGATTTTGTGTTACTGAAGCAAATTAATTTACTTGCAGATGTAAATAAGAACTATTGAGTCAAAATGTTCTCGATCAATCAAAATACAGGTGCAGAGATTTGTTTTTGCATTCTGAGGTGGACTCAAAGGGGAATCTAAACTAACATTGGTATGAATATGAGTGTGAGTAGTTATCTGTTTATCTGTCCTGTGATGGTCCTGTGCTGCTGAGAAAGACTCCAGCCATCCATGGCTTTGAAAAGAAATAAGCAGGTAAATAAAATGAATGGATGAGGTCTGGGGGCCCTCTCATCGACACGGTTCCTGGGCGTCGATGACAATAGGCAAACTAATTAACCTCTCTTGTCAATTCAGTTAGTTAGATTGACAGGTATGATAGGAGTCATAGAGGAACATGGTGCCTGGTGGACCGTTGCATTGGTGTGGTGTATAAACAGTGGCTTGCTATTCACATTTTTACTGAAGGATCCATATGGATTTTGCATAGTTTGCATATGGCTTGATGAATAGAAACTGAACTGTACATGGCTTGTGAGGCATGCTTCTCAAAGACTGTTATGATTTGATTACACCCTACTTACTGTGGGTGGACAAGACTAGTTTGTAAACACGCCATTTGTCTGTCATCATTCATTATGCAATTGCAGTGATCACATATGTTGTATCTATCAAAATCATTTAGTTATAGTACCTTCTGTCTTTTTGACTGCTCTCTTAACATGCCCACAGCCAGGAAACATCTCACTATGCATCATTTTTGTGGTGATGTTGGCTTGTATGCTATCAAGGTCACACTTCACACATTTTATAACTGTATTGTTATGTACATTGTGCAGTAATGGGAAATGTGATATATACAAACATGAGCAATGTTAAATTTACGTCGAGACAAAAAGAATGGAATTCCCATTTTGCTACACTCTTGCTGCACCCCAAGGGAAAAAATCTTGTCTTAGATGCAGTGAGGAGTGACTTCTACATTGCCTACCACTGTACCACATCTCTACTGTTGTATGCAGACCGTCACTGTGCGGCAATCGTACAGTAGCTACTAGCCAGTGTGGCCAGGCATAGTAAATTGGGGCCAGAGGCCAGAGGACTGTTGTAACACATTAGCTGGTGCCACGGAGAGGTCACACTCAGCAGTGTTAGCTAGATATGTGTCTGCATCTGGTGAGGCACTTTGTGTGTGTGTATGTGTGTGTGTGTGTGTGTGTGTGTGTGTGTGTGTGTATGCGTATATGTGTGCATGCAGGCTAAACAGTGGGATAGAGCATAGTGACACTTCTTGACCTCCCCAGGGTGTACAGCTAGTACAGCCATGGTTCAGAGTTCATCTGCTAATCTGTGCTAGTGAGAAACCAGCAGCAGGCATGTTCTGTAGCATAGAGAGAGAGGAGGATGGAGGGAATAGGAAAGCCTACCAATGGTGCAAATTGATGAAACTAAGCAGAACAGAAATGGAATTAAAGGAAAAAAATCACCCTCGGCTACTATTTGTGACAGATCAAGTCTATTTCACTTCTATTTCAGATTTTCTACATTTCCCAGAATTACTTTTTCAACAACCCTCAGAGAAGGGGCGTGAAGTTGTTGCTTACAATCAAAGGTGGGCGTCTGGGTATTTTAATATGGCTAACAAGCCAAGTACTTTGTGAACATGTGCCTGTTACTCAAAACACACGTATGGTGGCTGCATTGCTTTCTGGTCAATTGATGCCACTGTTGCTGGAGAAATTGTTATCTCTTCCTTTTCTATAATGGATTTCTCCCTGTATGATTGTTGGACGCCATTTCCAAATGCTGAGTCTAGAAAGAAGCCTTTGCTCTTTTGCTCTTTGTTGTTTCAGCTCGCTGAAAATGTTTCTGCTATCAAACTCCATTGTAGCTGTGCTGAAAATATCTTGACATCATGTTGTCTACGTTTGGCCAGTTATCTGAGGGAATAACTAAAATGCACCACCAAACAACAAAATGGGCCTAGAAATTCAAGGTACGTGCTGTTTTTAACAGTGTTTTGGGTGAATTTTTCCTTTAAGCGAGTGAGAGAAGTAGGAAATGAGTATACTAGAGGGAGCAATGAAAGTTGAGAGGAAGGAATGGAAGGAGGAAAAAAGGAGAGGAATAGAAAGAGAGAGAAGGAGAGTGTCAGGGAGGAGGAGAGGGTTTGTGGGAAAGAGGTAAGGGAGCGAGGGATCGGGAGGGCAGGCAGAATCAGCAGCCAGTACTTGGGATCCAGCTGGTCCCCAGCTTCCAGGGTCTACTTCAAGGACCTCTCTGTCTCTTGTGCGCGTTCACACACACACACACACACACACATAGACACACACACAGTAACACTCTCCACCATTACTCGTCGTCCGGCTCAATCCTCTCTGTATTCTCTTTCACCACATCTTCTCCACCCACCTACCCTTTCTCTTTTTTTTGCTGTATCTGTCATTTTCACCCTCTCTCCATTTTTGATCCAGTGCCTGATAATGATGAATTTCCCTTAGTTGTATAGGAGTTAGGGGGAAAAGTTTGCTCAGCAAAGTTTTGAGAGTAAAGCGAGGAGAGAGCTGCTTATGATATTAGTGCAAGTTCAACATGATACTCAGCAAAGACAAAGCCATTTTTCCTGATTTAACATCTCCTGTATGTCTTCTGCAAAATAAGCTTTTCATCACACTGCTATTTTAGATTATCCATAGGCCATTTCAGATTGCCTTGCTTTGCAGGTATGAATTTAGCTGAAGGTCTTTTAATTGAAAGGTCATCCACTGATGTCTCTAAGTCAGCAGAAACTACAAGTAACAGAAGGTTGGACTTAAGTCAGGTTCAGTGACTTGACTTCCATCAAAGATATTGCCTGAAAAATAAAAAATGAAAAGAAAGCTATTCTACAGAAAGTGGACACCACTAACTTTTCAATTATCGTTGTTTTGGGTGGTCAAGGATGTCTTTCAACAAGATACTATCCTTTAAACCTCAGTAAACAGCAATGTATGTGAATAGGTATCCAATGGTTACTTTTGCTCAGACATTTCCCAACATCACTGAACTGTTTACACACAAGTCACTTCATGATAGCTGCTTCATGAAATTGCCTACATCATTGAGCCTTATACAGGATAGACAAAACACCATCACACTATCATATAAATACAAGCTAAAGCTGCACAGAGGTTTGAGACACCTGGCTAATTGGCCTAAAGCTGATACCTACAGTAATTCAATTCCAAAGCCTTTATTGGTCCCCCTCTCTCTCTCTCTCTCTCTCTCTCTCTCTCTCTCTCTCTCTCTCTC
>OOFE01050483.1:28062-43458 GCA_900323365.1 Monocentris japonica
TCTTCAGAGTACAGTAGATTTAAACTACAATGAACTCCTTTCTTTCTGGCCTCTCTCTCTGCCAGTTAGCAAAGCAGCTGGATGGGGGACATCTTTGATCCCCTTTTGAGTTCTCAAACTCACACCAAATCCTTTCAAGAGAACAGAGCAAAGTGAAATTATGAAGAGCTGTATCTGCCCTATTTTGCACCTCGCTTTGCACCTCACTCCAACCTCTCTGGTAAAATCAAGCAAGCATCAGCTTCGAGTGCATGGCGATACAGGCATGGTATTGGTTTAAGTGAGTAGTTTCATAATTGTGTGTGTGTGGCCCATATTTTGACTATCCTTTACTTCTCACCATTCAAACCACATCCAGGCAAATATTTATCATAGATGTCAGTATTTGTAATGTTGCCCTAAGGCTTCGAAAGACACACTATTCTACAGTGTGTAACTGGGTCTGTGTAGGCCTATTCATTCAAGTGGTTCAGAAAGGCAATTTTATGGCCAAGTGTTAGCTGGGAGTCCCAGGTTTCAGTAGAGTTAATTAAAACAACTTTAGGTAATTCCAGCTAATCAAGTTGTTTCACATCAAGTTCTACCATCATGTTGCATGATTATGGTATTAGTATAATGATATATTCCTTAAGCACTTGTGGATCAGACTCAGCCTACAGGTTGGAATAAGTCCCTGGAGGTGATGATAATAATAATATGACTACTATATTAGGTTAGGCTGGTTCCGGCCTGTCTGGTCCTGAATGTGCCTTAGAGCCCCCGTCCTGATCTCAGCCGGATGAGCTCTACTAGGAATTTTCTGAGAAAAAAAATGGCTCTTTAATTCATCATGCAATCAACCAACCATATAATTTAAATACTTCTATGGGAATTAGTGTAATGTTATGATAATTGCTGTACAATTCAGTATAATAATTTTCCCCTGGTTGAAATTACTCAATTTTTCACCGTAAAAGGTGGGTAATGCAAGGATTTTAATTGGTTTATACATTCTTGGAAAATAGCATAAGTAGTCAGGGGGAGGTTGTTGGTGTATCATATTGGTAATGCTAAAAGCTATCTGTTCCACATTAACTGGAATAAACCTCAAATGCGAAAGAAAATCTATTTTCTGGTTATTTTTTTTCAAAGTTAGAAAGAAGAAAAATAGGATGATGAGCAGAAATGTGCATGCTAAAAAGAGCAGCATTGCAGATTATTGAAGAGTGCTGCTATTTGACCAGATGAGGCTGTAGAGGAACACATGGCGGGTCAAAGTTTGAGTTGCAGAAAGTCAAGATTTCCATTTCTTGTTTTCCTTTCTTTGTGTGTTTTACATCCAGGTCATCACCCTGTTTACAACACAACCTCTCACATTGGCAGAAGTGAGTGTTTTAGAGTATTGTCTGTGTGTGTGCTTGTCTGTCTGTGTGTGTGTGTATGTGCACACGTGAACCGTATTCATGTTTTTGTGTGTCTGGCCGCCTTCGTGTGTATGTGCACGGTGTGTATAGTGGGGGCAGGGGCATTGCTTTCACAGCCCATCACCTTCACTTCCACACCCAATTTGTCATGAGTGTCACGCATCAGGGTGAAAGCTGAGGAAGTCGCCACACGAAAATGGCTGCTTCCAGATCAGAAATGGGGAGAGAGGGGCAATGGCTGAGAAAAGGTGGCGATGGTGTTGCAATATGGCTACCATAGCATTACATTACACAATAAGGCAGTGTGTATTACTGGGTGAAAGCACACAACCCCTCAACACCTGCTATCACTACCCTGAAATGAACTGCTGCTCTAGAGTTATCCTTAGTGCTGTGTCGTGGCGGTGCTAAATGAGTGGGTGTGGTAGGTGACATGGTTGCCAGGTGACTCTGTGACTCTGAGTGATGAGCTGTGCAGTTGGCACTGGGCATCTGTAAACATCTGCCCTGGCCTTGAGTGACAGGTCATCAGCAGTTTAGTGCTAGTTGTGATTATTGGTTCATACTAACTCTTTATATAATTGTCATTTTGGCTCCTCTGGTGTTTGGGTGTTTGGCGTGTGTTCCTTTGAGTTCAGCCAGCTTACCTGCTTCATTTACATAATCACCAACTGTGAAACTTTTATTGTATTCTACACAATGTTTGTATTTATGCTAGAAAAAAAAGTCAAAATGCACACAGTAATGAATTATTTCCAGTCCTATGGCACAATGCAACACAAAGACCAGCATCATAGTGCTGAGTTTTGGGAGTGACACTTGGTACTTCCATGTACACATTTCCATGACTTTTGTGTTGGCCTAAGCCAAGTGGTTAGAAAAGCCATTACAGAGGAGTAAGGCTTGTAGCAGGAGGATTATGGACTATTGAAGTCTATGTTCGTCTCAAGCTGGAAACTATCAGTGACATCTTCACCCGGTCAAATCCCACAGCATTAGTCCCTCAGCGGGCTGGCCTGCCTGTACAATAAGGGCACTGGCTGGAGATAACCACATGTTTCACAGCTAACAATAGGCAAATATAGACCTCACAGCTACAATACCAGAGAATATAATGGATGATTGATAAAATTTAGTTGTTTTTTGGTATAACATTTTGTTTGATATTTTTGTAAAAGTTGATTTATTTTCGTCACTTAATTATTCACTAAATTGCACACACAATTTAGTGTACAACATGTCCAACAGGTGGCTTTGGGCAACACTGGGAATCACTAGTTTGTGGCATTACATTATCTACATATTTATCGCAGAGCACTGAACGACTACTGTTGGAAAAAGATATTTGAATCATCAAATTGTTTTAGCATTTGGAGAATGTGGAGGGACATAGCAGGAGCTGTAGTTGGATGGTGACTGACTGGGGTGAATATTTGGATCTTGATTGACACGTGTTTTATATTGGTACAATGTTCTCATTGAGGGGCCCGGTGTGAAGCAGGGGGCTAGCTGGCCAGGGGGTTGGACAGCAGGGGTTTCAACTTGATTAAATGGCCTCTCTCCGAGAGACAGCCTTACAAAGGCAGCCACAGACAAACCCCAACGGCAAGAAGCAAGGAGACAAAAACCATGCACTCCAGAATGGGAGGTAAAATAGAAACTCAAACAATGTTGAGTAAAGAGTTGAAGTTATGATGGCATGGTATAGGAGTATGTTTCTCCTATGGTACCGGATTAGGGAACAGATGTTCGATATAGGACAGAGGCAAAGGGTAAAACGAGGATATACAGCAATTGTTTTCGATGTAAAATTCAAATGGTTGAATAAATGAACGCTAAGTGTGATGAAATGAAAGCTGCTTTTTTTCTTACCTTCTTTTTTCTGCAGATGACTTAATTTGCACAGGAAAAGCTGGGTTTCCTCTGAACGGCTACCTCCCTCCCTCTCTCTTTCTCTCTCTCCCTCCCTCCTTACCTCTTTCTCTCCCTCTCTCCTCTTCGGACTGTACTGTGACCTTCATCGGCGTTCCACCTGCAGGAAGCCATGTTTGATTCTCTGTCCGCCGAGACGCCTGCTTGACAGCAGAATGGTGTCATAGGACCGAGTGGAGGAATTTCTCTTTCTCTGTCATCATTAAGGGGCTTCCCCCTATGGTGAGGGGGATGAAAAGTACGATTTAATGTTCTCTGGAGAGTGGCAGCAAAAGAAAAGCTCAAAGCCCTGCATGCTGGTTTCTGAGTGGGTCACTCCAGCCCTCGCAGCGAATGGGATGTCCCTGAGGAATTTGCCATAGACTGGCCTGAAAGGATGGGGATTAAGACCCTTTTAAGGATGGAAATGTAACAAAAGGAGCACTTTTATGATGTAGCAGCATAAAATGAGGGGCTCCATTGTGTAACTGATTGCAAAAGATCTTTGAAACGGGCGGCCCAGCGCTGCATGCTCGCCTGGCCCAGTGGGCTTTAACGGCTTGTACAAAATGACTTGTCTACATTAGGGACAGAGTGGCTCTCGTTTAGGAGGCAATGTAGAAGATTATTGGTTTGTTTCTATTTTCACCCTTTGCTCCTCCCTCCCTCTCCTCCCTCTCCTTCACTCACTCCCTCCCGTCCGTCTGCCATCAATGCTGGATTGAAAGTGGTGACAGAGTCCCAGTGAAAGTTGGTTAATTTAGAGCAAGAGACGGTAATTAGCATCCCCTCAGGCGAGGCTAAGCTAGAATACGAGGCACCAGTATAGCTTATACATGGCTGGGAAATCTTAGACCACGTTGTGCTACAACCTAGCCAAGACCAGACTATTCTAGTTTTTGAGGCACTAGGAAGCAGCTCCTGCAACTGTGCTCACTGCAAAGTATTAGCTAAGAAGCTGTCAGAGCTAAGAAGCTGTCTAGGCAACGTCACCACACAGGCAAATACAATACTGACTATGGATACTAATAGTGGCATCAAGAATGGCGTCAAATATCAGAGAGTAATCCATTAGTGCATTGTAAACCCGGATGAGTTAAGTTAACTCAAAATATTTGAGGAAACTGATTACCTCAAAAATGTCATGTGAATATTGTACTTGCCAACTTGCCAAATCAATTATTGGAGATCTATAACTCACTCGATTTAATTTCACATAACTCATGGATGTCATTCAAACATTTAACATTTTTAAGTTTTATTAAAACCAATAATACACTTTAAATTACATTAAAATTATGTTTATCAAATCATGTTGTCGAGTTGTGTTAACTCAAATATTTATACTATCTGGGACTCAAATATGTTGCAACTTATTCTGACAAAAATAAATGAAGTAGTCCATTTGAAATCAAAAGTACTTTATTTTAGTTCACGTCAGATGTGCCAATAGCTTGTCATTGGTTAAATCAGAAATACTTTTAATTTAAGTTCACGTCAGATGTGCCATTAGGTTACAGTAAATGCCATCTTCCCCAGCAATAGTGCCATACTAAAATGAAGAAGAGTAACTAAAAAAGTAAAACTACAAAAGAAGAGTAAAGAAGTACGGATGACCAATAGGCAAGTTTCCACACAAAAGTTATTTGGCTCAAGATGTAAAGATGCTTTTCAGCAACATAATATTAACAGGCCCATCCACAGGCAAAATTAGTGCACCCATACATGAACCTCCCCTCCTGTTTTCACACAAGGGATAAAGTGCTGTTCTAGAACACACACACTCACACACAAAACATTAACAGTAACAGGTAGCCCTACAGCAACACATGTCCCCACAGGCAACAGTACTTCACTCACCCACCCACCCACAGGCAACATTGGTACACCCAGCAACCCACAGGCAACATTAATAGCCCAACCAACCACCCAAAGGCAACAGTACTTCATTCACGCAAAGGCAACAGTACTTCACTCACCCACAGGCAATATTACTTCACTCACCCACGGGCAACTGTACTTCACCCATCCACTTACAGGCAACAGTACTGTACCATCCATGAGCTTCCCTTATTTTCACACAAGGGTAAAATGCTGTTCTCAAATACAAAAAAAAGAGCGAGAGGGAGAGATACTTCTCAGTACATCTCAGTACATTTCTTTCCAGCAACATAAATATTTAACAGTATCAGGTCGTCCTACAGCAACAGAAAAGTCCTACAGACCTCACAGGCAACAGTGCTGCAACATCCATGAACTTTCCCACCTACTTTCAGACAAGGGGCAAAATGCTGTTCTCAAATACAAAGAAAAAAAAAGAGAGAAAAACATGCTTCCCACCAATATAAACATTAACAGGAACAGGTCGCAATACAGTAACACAAAAGTCTTACAAAAGTCCCCACAGCGGACACTACATCACCCATCCAGAGGCAACACTACTTCTCTCACCCACAGGTAACAGTAGCACACCCATCAATCAAGTTCCCCTCTTACTTTCACACAAGGGGTAAAATGCTGTTCAAATATACAAAATAAAAAAGGGAAACAAGTGACTTCTCAATACAGTTCAGATTAATATTTGGACTTCAAATAATAGTTCACCCATCCACCATCTGTACTTTTACTCAGTCATGAGTAAATCGTTCTTCAGGCTCAGCAACCAGCAAGCAAGTGGCTTGGAATCATCCAACCCCATGATGACTTTCTGGATGAAGTTGAAGGTGTGTGCCATTTCTTTAGGGTAGTCAAGATAGTCAAGAGGAAAGCTTCAGCCAACCCAGGTAGGTCACTCAGGACAATACTGCCTTCAAGCACAATGGAACTCCGGGCAGCGCTGAACTGGACGAGGTACTTCACATGACACAGTGAGAAGAACTACTGCTGTGTTGAAGATGTCTGGCTCATCCTCCGCTTCTGCCTGAAACACATGACAGTAATAGTACATGGCAGTAATTAACAAATGTTCACCAAATGAAAGAGACAGTAATAGACATCACAAAATATGTATGGAAACAATATATTGAAAGTTTACCTGCAAATCCAATCGAAGAGCAGGCCACTCCTCAAGAAAGTCATTCACTGGTTGCGTTGGGTTCTCCACTACTATTTGTTTCCAACGCAACGATAGTTTGCATGAACCGGTCTATTTCGACTAGATCCTTCACAGTCTTCGACACTTCTGTGACGACTTGCAATCGGAGTTGTTCCAAACTATCTGCATTTTGGGTAAATAGTTGGGTAAATAGTTTACCTCTGCTTGACGGGGTCTTTTGATGTTGGAGTGGGAAGCTTCCTTGTCTGGATGACTTTGGCTCCTCTTCCCCGAGTTAACAGCCACTTCCTCACACCCACACCTGCTGAACTTGGTCCTATAGTTACTCATCTTTAAATTTCAAATTTGTTTTCCACCCGTACCAACCGCAACGACTTCCTGGCTCTGTGAGGCAGGGGTGCCTCAAAACAAGAGCCTCTCTAGCTTTGGCCATATCTCTGTCACTGGGGTAAGCCTTGAAGCTGTAGATTGTTCCGGCCATTTTATTTTTTTTCAAGGATATCATGATTTTGGGCTTTCGTCAACTTCAGAGGCTTCTTAGCATTCTGATAAGATGTATTCCCTGCACCAAGGCTATACTCAACGTCATAGGAGAAAGTGGGCACAGGAAAGTCTTCAGGCCACGTCTGTGTGCGTTCCAAGGCATGGGGGAGTATTTTTGTGTCAGAAGTCCCGGTTGAGCTGGCGTCACTCTCGGTTCTGATGACTTTGAGCACAGCCTTTGTTGGCAGTTCTGCAGTCAGAACACAGAGTTGGCAACCACTTTTTTCCCCTACTCAGTAAATTAATCCATTGGGGAATTCTGTTTGACTAAGCATTTTGTTAGTAAGTAAATCCATGTTCCTATATGCAAGACTGCTGTGAGAGATAAAAGTCAAACTTAGTGCATAATGGTACAAATACATACCTTTTCAGTTTGCTGGTAGAAATCGCCTTGGTGTCAAAAGCAATCGCCCTGCGATGCTATAGGCAGAGGACGTGTCATTCAGATCAGATAGTGTATGAACAGAAAGGTTACCTGTACATAAGTTGTAGGCCCTTAGGTGCTCAACATAATGGGACTTTGTTTCTCTGCAAACAAAGCCTACATCATTGTTCACGAGCAGAATTGTCTCAGTCTTACTAAACTGAGGCAATCCCCCTTCTAGACCTGCAGAAACACATGCCCCAGCACAAAACTCCGTCAATGGCGACTCTGTGCTGTATAAAGTAACACTGCCAGTCTTTAGTTAAATGAACTGTTTTGCAACTTCAGGTAGTGCTGAAACTAACGCAGAAGTCACGCTTGATGCCTGCTGATGCGGTTTAAAAAATGCTGGAGCACTGAGATAGTAGGTCTTCATATGCTGGTGTCTGCTTGCTAGAGTTTGGAGTACATTTTTGAAGTTTTGAGTATCATGAACAACTCACTTGAAGAAGCGGTGTTTTCCTTCCAATCTCATGGTCCACATGTTAACAAGAGGTCCAAACCGCCTGATCAGCTCGGGGTAATGCTCGATTATAAAAAATTCTTTACAGTGTATGTCTTGGATATCGGCTTAGGTTTATAATCCTTGTCTGCATGTTGATAGGGGAAGGAGACTATTTTTGGGTTCAAATAGTTTAAGGTAACATACTTGAGACGAATCATCTCCTGAATGCATAAAACCAACTCCACTGGCACAATACATTTGGGTGTACCATCACCGTACATTCTGGACATTCAGGTCATGGCTCACTATGGTTCTCAGACTAAATTCACCATTGGAAACATCATGAGACTGAATCTGATTTTGTGTAGTCAAGCAGAACCTGCACACGTCCTGATCTGAAGCTTTGGACAAAGGCTGTAAGTCCATGTGCTGCAAGATTATCTGCCTCAAAACATAGAACAGTGCTTTTGACAGACTGACCTAGAGACTCTATGAACACACCATCTTGCTCTAATGTGCAAATGTCTTGAATCAAAGGCCCAAGTACTTGATCATAGCCACAGCTCTGGAGGTCAGATACTTTGCACAGTACTGCCAGCTGTATGACATGCAACGCTGATCAGTATTTGCTCAGGAGATCAGCAAAAACCCAGTACACTGAGCAGAGTTTGTGTATTTTCTTTGAAGTATCTAATGGATTGGCAATTCAATGTCATCAATGTACAACAAAAGAGGTAATTTTAGCTCCCCTTATGTTGACAAAAGCGTGTTTTGCTGAAAATAAGAACCATTTCTATGATTTCTGTATTCATCAGACTGAATGCTATTTGCTGCTTGAATCCTTTCCAGGATATCAGTATGTTTAAACAACTCCTGTATCATAGGCAGTATAGGGACATACACAGCCATGTGACCAGGTTGTACAATATACTCACAAGGCATAACCATGGGGTAGTTTCTCTCAACAAAGGTTTTTCTTCACTTATAAGAAGCCAATTCTGCACCTGAAGTAGTTGCACTGACAAACACATTATTGTCCATGACTACATTGACAATTTCATGAAGAACAGATTCGCTTATGGCACTGCAATGTCTCTGCAATACCTCATTGATAGCCTGTCTGAGAAAAGGTCTGGACAAAAAATACAATTGACTCAAGTGTTCCACAATCTCCTGTGCAGCTATGTTTGATACATGAAGAATAGCCTGCATCCTCAAACATAGAGAGGTTAAATTGCGTTGTAGCTGCTCTTTTAACTGGCTGGTGTCACACTGACCATCTTCAACATCCAAATCATCTACACAAACAGATTGTGTGAGATCCTCATCCACGGGCTCTACAGTGTTTAGGCCCAGAGAACTCTCATCTGCCGAAACTACATCATTAAATAGGTTTGCACCAGCATCTTGTCCATGTGCCCTACTTTTGTGAGCATTAAACGATGAGTAGACATTAGTTATGTAGCCACAGTCTTTGAACGGGCATGTTACCATTTCGTGGGTTCTCAGATGCCCTCTTAAATGGGCAAAAAATGTTTTCTCTGAAAAGGGTGTGTCTGAACCCACATTAACAGCATGTATACACAACATGTATTCCTTGCCTCCCCTGACTTGCAACCCCCTGCTCTGTCTCTTTGTGAAACCGTGACACGTGAATTTTGAGTGCATTGAAAGAAAATGTAAATGTAAAAATACACGAATCATGTAGACATGGTAAGGGGCTGACTCTTGAAAACTGACTATGAAGCAAACGGTAATGGCGAAGTAACTGAGCCCGGGTATCTGAAGAGGTATCACATAACCTGCATTTCCAAGCCATGAGGAAATAAGCATACAAATGTAACCCGAACCACAAAAAGATAAGCACACATGCAATCACTAGATGACATGCCTGAAAAACTACAAAATAGTTATGCCATTTGGCCTCAGAACCAACAAAGCACTCAACAAAAGGAAGTGTGTAGTATTTGACACATGCTTAAATGTTGCCTTCAATGTTTGCCTGTAGAGAAGAGCAAAAAAATAGCGTGAGATTGTGAGCCAGTACAATTTTGACAAACAAACTGAAAAACGAATGCCACTTTGTAGGCTTATACAAATGTACAATGCTGTATGCCACAAACATGAATAGCACTTACTTTCGACAGAGTAATTCATTTTCTGCCAAATCAACATTAACTAACTAATAATGCTAATGGATTTATAATAATTCAATATGATCACTAATGGTACATTGCTAGTCAAATTTTTAATTACCAGGACAAGTACTGTCTTTTCAGGGATATCACTCACATCTGGCCTGGAAGAAGGAGATACAGTTGACATATAAAATCATGTGTTATTGAAATCATTTGGTTGTAAGACAGCATTGGTAGGTACACTGTCAAAGAGGAATCATGAGGTGTAAAGAGCTAGCTAGCTAGCTAGCTAGCTAGCTAACTATCCTAGCTTACTAGCTATACTAGCTTGCCTTCTACATCTTCCGAATTGGGAGCGAAATAACGATTTCTGATGCTTATCACAATAGCAATTGGCTAACGCGACATCAAGGATTTGAAAGTCTTTGCTAGCGACCACAGAAAGCAATGGGTGCCAATTTTGCCAATGAAAGCAGGCAAGCTAGTCAACAGGTCAATGCTAGCTAGCTAGCTACTTGCTGTTGGAGCAAACGTTAATGTAAATTGTAACTAAGCCAACTAGGCCACACATTACAAAGAAGTAATGTTAGCCATCGTGTTCCATATCCTGTGACAAGTGAACGAACTTTTAACAAAATTAGTCAAGTCTTTCTTGGTAATAAGCGCACAGGCTAGCTGTAATGTATGTCACATGCTAGTTAGCTGGCTAGCCAACATTAGCAACTCTAAGTTAGCAAGCAAGCAAGAAGTCCACATGAACACCGTTGCACAAGATTCTTTGGGTAGAATAACTGGCACAAAGAATGGCTCCTGCTGCCACCCAGTCCGTGGGAGAAAGTGAAGTGGCATCTATGGGCAGTTTGGAAACATCCAGGCATGTCCACACGAGTCAGCTCGTGCTTCAGCACTTGCGTGACTGACAAGCAGTGTCTGCCTCTGGCTGATATGGTAACACAAGTTGAAAATGTACAATTGCACTACACATTCAACACAGTGACCTTTCTGAATAGTTGCTATGACTATAAACTGCTCTATTTTAAATAAATCTTACTATTTTAACAAGCTCTGTGTGCAAAATAGATTCATCACTAAATGCCGCCATATTTGTATGAAAATATGCTAATTTGCCTGCTACAACCAATCCCTATCCACGAGCGTAAGATGTCAGATGTCATTTGAATTTTAAATGTTGAGTTGAGTGGCCAGTTCTTCGTATATAATCTAAGTCCATTAAAATAAAAACTGGCCAACTAGTTGAGTGAACCTAAAACTTTTAAGGTGGCTAAATGATTTTGCCATTTTGAGTTCAGTTCTCATGATTTTAATGAGTGCACCATACTGTTCGGGAATGCAGAGTGGAGCTGTTGATGACACATGAGCAGCAGATACGTAGTAGTAAGTCATAGGATCTAGTGCCAGTGAAATGCTACTCCATTGTTTTCAACGGCAAGGCTTCAGCTCACCTGATGTTTTTCATCTTGCCATGTCTCCACTTCACGTTCACTAATAGTGATAATAAGATACTGTATTGATCCCTGTAAATAATCAGATTAGGTGGACTTGGTGGAGATGGGTAGCTGCTTTTGGGTATAACACTTTTTTCTGTCGTGGTTTAATGTTGGCTACCAGAATTGGAGGTGCACCAATACCAGTTTTTCAGAACCAATACAAGCACCAAGTACTTTAATAAGTACATCAGTCTCATGTTTGCCTATTATGAAACAATTACAGGAACAGGAAGATTGTTTGTTTATTTATTTACTGGATCAAATTATGCACTTAACTTTGTAGAACAGTACTCAATAAAATAAAATAATTCATAGTATTATATAGGCTAGAAAATTGTGCTTCTCTCTCTTTTTAAAAAATATTGGTCAAACAGCAGATTGATGGACTCTCAAACACAGCTCACTCAGAATAGTTTAACAGATAAAGAATGGTGCTGTAGGTCACGTCTAGTAAAACAGATTGGCACTTAGCCTGTATAGCCAAGGCTCCACTTCTAAGCAATAGGTGCCATGCATATGAATTTAACAAATAGCAGCGTATCAGCATTTTCCCACATGAAACATTTTCCTCCTGCTGTAAAAGTCTTTTATTGCATCAAAGTGCATGTCACTAAAGTATCGATATCGGGACAGCTTCATTTGCTAATCTGAGTATTTGAGAGTTGGATCAGTGACGATCGCAAAATATGCTATTGGTACGCCTGTATCCAGATACATCCCATCTTTGCTATCTTTGCATCAGTCCTGCACTCCCTCGCCCACACCACCCCTTGCCTCAACCCTCTGTCCATCATCTGTCTCTCTTAATCCTTCCTCCTCCTCCACTGCAGTCCAGCTGCATTCCTTCCTTTTGTGTGTCCCTTCCCCTTGGAATTTAGGATATGTCAAAGGGGGGGATGGGATGAGAGGGGAGGGAAGAGGAAGGCATTGAGTGACAGAGTGGCGCGGAGACAGAAGTGCAAGACAGTTCAACAGGAGAGATGGCAAGAAAGGACAAGAAGAAGGGATCCAAGAGGAGCTTCAGGAGGGGAGAAAAGAAGAGGAGGTGCTGAAGTCAGATGGGGGGTGTGTTTTAGTGTGTGTGTGTGTGTGTCATTAGATTATGCTACTCCCCAGGGGACAGCCATTATTGATGGATTGATTGCAGGGCCCCCCACCCCACTCAGGTCTTCTGCTATTGGAGGTCATCGATCTGGTGTCTCTATGGGATATGATGGTCAGCGCATATTTAATTAGCTTTCCATTGCAACCAATCAGCATTCAGACATGGGGTTTAAAGCAAGGCTTAGGTTTGAGCAATAAGGTTAGAATCAGAATCAGAATCAGAATGGGGTTTATTGCCAAGTAAGTTTACACATACAAGGAATTTGCCTTGATCTGATGGTGCAACATTTAACAGAAGAAAAACAAGCCAAAAATATAAGAAGGAACGAGTCAAAAATATAAAATCTAAAAAAACAAATTCACATAATAAATTATAAAAAAAAAAAAAAAAAGGTAACATTTCTATTGTCGAGGGACAGCGGGCCATTTTTGGTCAACCATGATAGGTGCTTCTTAAACGTATCCAAAAATATCTATTAAAATGAAAATGCTTAATGTTGACATTAAATACGTGGGAATGGGAATCTAATGAAACTTGGAGGGGTATATAGTTAATATTGATTTAGAAACTTATAAATATTTTTCAGGACAAAAAAAAAACGTGAAAAGGAAGTTCTAACAAGCAATTTACCGACCACACAAATAAAAACACATCGGCCATCGTTTCCAGTTGAAAGGAATGGTTTCAAAAATGTGAAATGGGAATATAAAATCCCTTTACGACCCTACTCCCAAGATGTGAAAAGATCGTCCAAAATCAGTATTGATCAGGGTTAGGTGGGTTCTAATCCCTCTGTGCTTCCCCAGGCGTTATGGTTGGGAGGCAGAATCTCTCTGGGGTGTTGAGGCTTATGTGTCACTGCCAGGTGACGCGTTCATATGGATACCCTGTTTGTCATTCATGGTCTTTCTCATACGTTAGCTTTGAAATCTGTGTGAGTAAGTGAGCAAGAGACACTAAACTTTGTGATGCATGTATTGATCTGGCCAGTCTCATTTCATTGTCAGATGATGGGGACTCAATACAGTCAAACACACTGGATTGCATGCAGCGGGCTTGAGCCCTTGTGAAATCATAGGATGGCTGTCCTTAGATTCATTCACTGCATAAGATGGACCAACACATATCCATCCATTCATTCACCCTGAAGTTAATTAAGGGCTAAAATTAAGACCACTAAAGCACCAGAATACTTGTGGTTTGGAGATGTTCTCAGTTAGGACGTGTTCACACAATTCTGTTTTTTTTTTGTTTTTTTTTTTGTGGAAAAGTGCTGCCTCAACCGGATTTTGTGCTGATAATGTCAGTCACACAAAGAGTAACAACTATCAACTGTTCCACCATTGCTTTCTCCATTTCATTCCCTGTTCACTGGCAGATTGAAAAAAGCACAATGGAAGTAAGAAGACTTCTCAAACTGACATGTTGAAATCCAAAGTTACCATTTTTATTTGCCATCTGACCAATCAAATGACAGGTCAAGTGCAAAACTTTTGATTAACCCCATCAGTTCAAAAGCTGATGATGGAGTAAATGTAGAATAAAAATGGTAATTTTGCATTTCAACATGTCGATTTGTGAAGTTTTTTTTGTGAGTGAAAACAAGCTTTGCATCTTCATTTGTTTTTTGCACCTACGCATCCCTGTTATTGCAAGTCCAGCCAGGACAATAGGTGCAGATTTAGTTTGTGCTATTTCGAACACAGTCTTAAATCCATTTCCTTCTCTATCTCTCTGCTTTCTCAGGTGTTCTTGTTTTTCTGTGAGACCTGCTCGGTGCCTATCTGCAGGGAGTGCAGCGTGGGCCGACACATGGGCCACAGCTTTGTCTACCTGCAGGACGCCCTCCAGGACTCCAGAGCCATCACCATCCAGCTGCTGGCTGACGCCCAGCAGGGACGACAGGCTGTGCAGGTGAGACAGGGATTGGGTTAGAGACCCACTCTAGATGTATATTATTTACTCATTTAAACCTGCACTATGTAATTTTAAGTAATTTAGCCGTTGGTGGCCCCAAGTGGCAGGTAACTATTTGGACCTACATTTCTTCTTAGTGGTTTGTTGGGGTGGAGGTGGTGACGAAAATATTTTGTAGCAGCTTCCGTCATCTTTGCTTTCTGTAAATCCAACTTTCTCTAGAGATAGCCGATGCGCTTGCTTGCTCACTGCTGTTTCGGAGCTGTGTGGGTTCGGCTCGTAAATTTCAATTCGTCACTTCCTGTGCTTGGAGAAAACTTTCCCACTAGTGTACCTAAACTTCATTGGGGTGAATAGAGCGGACCTACAGTATTTTTACATTTTTACATTACGTTTCGTTTCACTTTAATTTAACCAGGTTAGTCCCATTGAATCACTTTAGTATCTTTTTCAAGGGAGACCTGGCCAAGAAAGCAGCGTTAAGACATAAAACTTGCAGACCAACAACTTAATACAATGTACAATACAAAATAGTCAGAGTCACAGAATCGAACAAGCAAGGAAAAACTGTCACAAGTAGTTCATTACTAAACTCACCAAGAGAAACGGGCTCTCCTGCATGATTCTCGTGGGTCATGCTTACAGGTCTAAACAAAACAGCATTCCCTAAAGGAAATCAAAGGCACAAATTCAAACTCCTCTATCGCCTAGGAAGACAGCTGTGTCTTTGCATCTTCCGTCAATGCAGTGCAAGCTGTTAGAAATCAACTTGGATGTGGTTGAGAGTGACCAGGCCTAGGCTGCTGAGTAGCCTGGGGTTAGAGGTGGCCAGCTGGCCTAGGAAGGGGGTGGGTCGCATGGGGTGAGGTCTGGAATGGGCAGGGCTGAAGGTCAAAGGGGAGGAGGAAGGGAGAGGGGGAGAGGGGGGAGGGTAGATGAGGTATTTA
>OOFE01050487.1:17554-32136 GCA_900323365.1 Monocentris japonica
ACTTCAGCAAGTTGTCTTGACCACGTCTGCATGCCTAAATGCATTGAGTTGCGGCCATGTGATTGGCTGATGAGCTATTTGTGTTAACAAGCAATTGAACAGGTGTACCTAATAAAGTGGCCAGTGAGTATATATATACATCACAAAGATTTAATCACATCATCCTCATTCTGCACATTTCCCTGTGAACCTTGTATCTTTTTTCAGCAGAGTGACACCTGCCACATCTGTTCCAGCGTCCATTAAAATCATAAATGGAAACAACAACCATCTGCTGGAAGGGAGTGAGGGTGCAGTGCAGAGAAACACAGAGAGAAACTAGACGGGAGGGATAAAGAGCTCTGCCACCTGCTGAGAAGTAATTGCCCCTTTATTCTTAGTGCAGTGCATTTTGTTTGTCTATGGTTTGGAAGTTGTTTCAAGTCACACAAGTTCAGGGCCTATGTGAAATCTTTAAGGATACTTGCAAACAATTGTTGCCTGACAATCATGATTCAATCATTTAAAAATCTAGATGAGTCCACTGTCAAAAATGTTGCGTGTTTTCAGATTGAGTTTTTCATGAAGGCCAGTGATCATTTTATCAGAGTAGGTGGCCCTGATGGTTACAAAACAACTTCAGAGTAGAAGTGCTTAAACTGAGACCAGTTTGCCCCATCAGTCATGGTAAAGTCTATCTTATCTATCATTTCCCGATAGAAATGTCCCAGAATGCTAGAAGGCGTACCTTGTTGCAGCAGGTAATGTTCTGTAGCTTCAGGAATCAATCTCAATCATTTATTTGAAGATAGGGTTCCTAAAACTGCACAAACAACCTCTAGTGGATATCGTGGGAGCCCTTCTGGCATTCATCAGTCATGTGTGTGCTTCTTTTTTACTGCTTTGACAATGATTAGACCAGTTTTTTCCGTCACTGCCAGTCAGCAGAGGCAGACCCACTGGATTGGGGGTTAATTTGATTTTGGTTTGTTTAATTTTATACCTCAATTTAGATTTCTGGCATTTAGTTTTCATATTGATTGGATATAACATTCAGATTTGAAGTAATAATCTATGACCTTTTTCATATAAATGTCCATCTATCATCATTCATCATATCAAGGATGAAGCCCAATCCAGAGCAGAGCTGGCAGGAGTGATTGGTGCGCTCCTCCAGTTTGTTTGGAATCAACAGAAGAAGAACTGGGTAGTCAGCATGAGCAGCGATAGCCACCGTGGCTGAACAGACAAAGAAAAGAGCGCCACCTACAGAAACTCAAACGCCATCAACAGGAAATCCAAGGAGAAAGACGTCACAGTACTGGACACACTGTTTGAGTGACAGGTGATCTCTGGGAAGAGCAGTGAGGAACACCGCAGTGAGGAACACCACAGTGAGGAACACCGCAGTGAGGAACACCAGCAGTGAGGAACACCACAGTGAGGAACACCACATTGAGGCTGAGAGACAAAGATGGAGACTAAATTTAAAAAAAATAAAAAGTCTCGTTGATTACCACTGAAAAAAGAAAATCCCAAATAAATGCTTTTGAAAATCTTTTTGTTGCACAAGAGGGGTGAGCTCTCTGCGAGGTTGTGTAGTTCAGCACCACGGATAGCAGTTCAGTGAACGCTGCTGAGCCTCTGGTTTTAAGCACCAGGGACAGCAACACAGACAGCCAACAGGAGGAGGCACAGACTAAAAACACATTTTCACCATTTCATGTTAAGCATTTTGCAGAGATAATATTGTTAGTATTTCACACCCGTAAAAACCTCAAACCTCCTTCTTCAGTGCTGTGATGAAAGAGCCCATACCCTGCGCTGTGTACTGCTTTACTGAGCTTTTGAACTGCCAACCTCCCTGCAGAGCTTTGTAATCAGTGGGTGGTTTGGGTTTGGGGCTTTCCCACTAAATCTCAACAGTCCCCCGCTGTTCTTTCACAAACAAGCACTCTCATTCCAAGTGGCATGACAGATTTATTACTTAAAACGGCTTAGGACAGACTCCCTATGCCCCCCACTCGATCCTCCCTAGATCTTAAATTCCTATTGTTTGCCCCAATGGAGCACTGGTTCTGAAACTGCTCTGGCCACGGCTTAAGGCTGACAAATGGTGACTGCTGCGAACAGCTAAACCAATGGGGTTCATGAACAGAAGACATAAAGTTGACTAACGTTTCCTATCAGCGCTTGGTCAGTCAACCTGACCCTTCATGTCAGTCTAGACCTGACACAATGAGACAAGGCACATTCCTAGGCTTTCACCGCTCTTCGTTTTAAGGGTGTTCTGCTAATCCACACACTGTAAGAAATGGCTTAACAAGTCATTTAATAATTTATCAGTCCTAAAATCTAACTAAAATAAGTGAAGAGATCTGGCCAAGTGCTGATTTCAGTTTTATCTCTTTCCTTTTAAAGATTTTCCCTCAGTCAAGTGGCATTATTTAAAAATAAGAGTACCCCTCTGGTCTATTTCAAGATCTTGTCACGTTCAACTTCGAGTGAAGAGCTACATTGACAAAAGTGAAGACACCTCTCCCCTCACTTGGTTTATGAAAAATCTGATTTTAAGAGTGAATACAAGATTTAATTTCATGTTCAGATGTGGTTTAAAAATGTCCAACATGGGTCAAGGCCTAGAACTGTGGTCAAAATGTCAAAATGTGCAGGAATTTGTCATGGTAGCAACAGCATACTTACTGTATGTGATTGCATGCACACCAAAATGCTTCACAGACTATATATAGATATCTATATATATCTATATATAGACATTCAGCATTCTGTTAAGTCTGGATGCAGGATTAAATCAACCGCTAATAGGAATATTTCCTGCGCTGCTACTGGAGTCCCTTCAAGGCCGGCCAAGCCTGTGCTGGGTTCTGGGCCAGCGTGCAATTCAATGTAGATATCACTGCACTTCCATCTCATTTCCTCCAATAAGAACGCGCTGGACGCTGGATGCATTTTAACCATTCCCCATGTCCTCTGAAGACTGCTATGAGGAGCCACAAACACCAAGGTGTCCGCAGATGGCCGGTGGGGCGGCTACCTCCCCTGTTTGCACAAGCAGTCAGGTAGCAGGCTGGCAGCAGCGCTCTCATATTGAGCCAAGCAGCATCAAAGTGAGGCCGGCTTTTGGAACAGAGCTACTGTGACACCAGGGGGACTGCGGTGTTTGCAGGAGGCTGTTTTTCCTGGCACCTTGCCACTGATGGAAACCATGATAGAAGGCAGGCCTGGAGGACGCTGGGTAAATATACTGTATCCCGAAGCGGTGCTGAGGCAATACAGAGTTGAGGATTACGCGGAGGTCATGTCAGAGTAGGGGATGTCAGGGATCATACGTGGTCCCCGTATAGCCACGGGGTCAGGTCAAGAAACCAGACATGCTATGCTTTTGCCTGGTTTATGCGCTGTCTGGATCACAAGCTCCTTTCCATGTGCATTAGAACGTAAGCCCCTGCTATGGTCTTAACAATACACAGATCCTACTGTACACTACCACGTCTTAATCAGATGAATCCACCATCTGTTTTGTGTAATACCACAGAGCTGAGGGCAAAATAAATTGTCTGGTCGAACTTACATGAAATGCAACAGACTCCATTAGTACAAGGGACATACGAGCATGATATATCTAATAAGAAAGGTATATCATAGCTTGTGTTCAGGAATCAAGACATCATACGAGTTAATGCTTATAAATGGTGCACTTTGTGGTTTGTGCTAGTTCAAGAACAACTCAATAGAAAGATATAAGACTTAAATAAATAGTAATAGTAAGACTAGTAAGCCAAAGAGACTAACTTAAATAACCCCATGACACTCTATACCACTAACACTTGTATACAGTATAGGAGTGTTTCAACACAAATGCTCTCAGCAGATGCATGAGTAGCTTGTTGCACTGAGAAAACCATACTGACAACCGTGTTAATAACTTTCAACACAGGCAGTACAACTGATTATTTCAGTGATCTCAGTAATAAAACCATACACGTGTTATTACTTTATTAAATCTCAAAAGTTCAAGCTCAAAAATAGTTGACTGAAGGGCTTCCTCTGCTTAGCTATAAAGCCTGACAGCTAATGAACATCTAAAACCTGAAGCTGTGAAGACTGCAAAAAGATGTTTGAAAATCACAGCTTGCCTTGAGGCAAAAGGAGTTGAAGTCATCCGTTAAATAATTTGATTGGAAGGCAGGTGTTTGTTAATAGCTGACAGCACATGCTGTGGGATGCAATCTCCCCCAAGCAGAACAAACAGTTGATGAGAACATTGATGTTTTCATCAGGGAAGGTGCATGTCTTCTCCACTACCACAGGTATCACATAACAACACAATTATGGATTAAGGAATCCTCACTGAAAATAAGAGCCAATTATTTCCTTGCAGCTGTAAAATATGTCTCAGGTATTTCAGGAAAGAAATAATGAGTGAAAGGCCTAGCGTCAGTTTATTTTGGTTCCAGCATACACACTAGTATGAAGTCGTTGTTGCGCTCCAAAAGAAGTCTGCCTTTTTCAAGAGTTTATATGCTAGAGCCTTGTTGTCCCATAACCAAGACATACAGTATAGATATAGAACAAAATAAGAAAATTAGAAATAAGTGAAAGAAAACATTTAAATGTATCGCTCAAAAGAGGATAAAACAGATGGCTAGCTTGCTAACTACACCCATTGTATTGTAGCCATGCTAGCACACATTCCCACACAACCCAGCAACACAGTCCCATATGGTCTAGCGGTTAGGATTCCTGGTTTTCACCCAGGCGGCCCGGGTTCAACTCCCGGTATGGGAACTGCAGTATGTTTTCCACTTCCTGAAGAGGGCTCATCTGTCACCTAAGATCCTGGTCTTCTACCACTGAAAGCATCCTCACCAACTGCATCTCAGTGTGGTACAGCAACTGCACCACCTCCGATCAGAAAGCCCTGCAGCAGGTAGTTAAAGCTGCCCAGCACATCACTGGCACCCAGCTCCCAGCCATCCAGGACATCCACCATCTACGCTGTCTGTGAAGAGGGCTCAGCATCACCAGGGACCCTACCCACCCAGAGAGGGCTCAGTATCACCACATCTGTATTGCTGTTACATTTCCCTACTGCACTGTATCCTCCTACTGCACTATATCTTGTTTATCCCCATTTGCACTTTCCATTTGTTTTTCTTGTCTAGGTCTCTACCTACTTTTCGTTGTACGTGTGCTCCGTCATAGTGCAATGACAATAAAGTTGAATTGAATTGAGTAACTAATCTTCTGAATTCAAAACCACTTGGCCCTGCTTCTTTTGAAACCATGTACTCTAGGCTGTTTTGAAACTTGGAGAAAATCATTGGCATTTAAAGTAGAATAGTGTGTATGAGGCTGCAACAGACAGAACATTGACTTCAGACCCCTATAGAGAAAGAGCCTCTTTACAGAGGGCATCTCAGCAACTTCAAAGTCCTTGGAGTCTGGAGTTCACAGTCATCTGTGAAATTGCATTGACTCATTGCAGTGAAAACACCTAAGAGTCTGAGAGGATTTGAACCCCACTCAAAAGTTTGAAGTAATGCCAGTAGAGCCAACTCTTAGCTCCTGTACACTTCCAGAAACAGAACGCTCACGGAATCCAAAAAAAGGTTAGGATAGGGTGGAAGCCTTCACACGAAGAAGCATGCTGTAAGTGCCTTTTTGCTTTTCAGATGACTGATGTTGTCAAGCGTCATTATCTAAGAACTGTCAGTCTGAGTGCTTTCATAGTTAAAGAAATGAAAGTTTGTGTATTCTGAGGGAAAGGCAGTAGAGGTTGTGTAGTTAAAGTTAAAAAACAATCAATGCATTCAGGAGTTATTTTGCCATGAAGTGTTGTAATTTACTTTTTTGGTGTATCCACTTTCCTTCAACTTGCCTTGTCTACTGGCTTTTACGTGTAGGTGGAGAGAGCAGTAGTGATAGCGATAGAGCAAGAACAGAGGTTTTCCAGACATGTGGCTGCATTGCATTCTGGTCTATTGAGGCTATTGCCGGTGGAGAAACTGATGTCTCTGCCTCTTCTATGATGGATTTCTCCCTGTATGATTGTTGAACGTCGGTGCAAAATGGGAAGAAAGGAGCCCCGACACCAAAACCTGACGTTTACTGTTGGTGTTTTAGATCGCCGAAACGTTTTCTGACAACAAACTCCTTTGTGGCTGCTGGAAATACCTTAACGTCACATCACGTCCTCTACGTTGAGCCAATTCTCAAAGGGAATAAGAAAAATACACCACCAAACAACACAATGGACCCTGAAATACAAGGCATTAGCTGTTTTTAAACAGGGGTGGATTTTTCCTTTATTGACAATAGAGCTTTATACTCTCAGAGGTGTGGAACACTCAAACTCCAAATGATGTGGATTGACTGTCCAAAAGCAAGAACAGTGTTGGTTCAAACCTTTCAATACAAACTTCATTGTGGGGTTTTTTGTCTGAAAGGTTAAATTAATACTATCAAATTTGGTGCCACCCTCCATGTCTTGAAATGACAATCCACAACCCATAATGCATCACATAAAGTAGATAATACCAAATGCCTGTCAAAAGGCAATATAGTGTCTCCTTGCATTTTTCATTGCCATGTTTCTTCCACATGTAGTATGTTCCTTTGCACTGAGTTCAGTGAGAATATGGACTGCCAGCAATCACCCAAGACATTAGGTTTGATGGTGACAAACTATGACAACTACACTTTGATCAACCCCTGCTCAGGCAAGAGGAATAAGCCTGTGCAGATATGGAGAGTTTGTGCAATTCCCTTCAGGCTGCTCCAGGATTTCTGAGCATTTGGACCATTTCTGTTTGTGTAAGAGGTTTCAAATCCACCTAAAGGACTGAATTCAAAGACCTTTGGAGCCACACTAGGAGAGCTTGGGAACTCAATGGTTCTTTGTCCTACTATGGTATATTGTGAAATAAAAGTGCATCTTTTTCTTGCACAATACAAAACCTTTGATTTTTCTTCTGATTCACTAGTTTTGCTGAGGTAAGTAGTTGCACTCGCCTATAAGCCATGGCGTGCAAACAAATGCTAGTTCAAACTATTCACCAATCAACAGAAAATATGTTTCAAAAGGAGGTGGACCTTTCGAAACTCAAAAAGTCCAAATCTGCTACAGTTGCCTTGCTGTCTGAATGCACATAGGGGTTGACTATCGAATGCATGTTTGTAGCATGAGCTGCGTAGCCGCCTTTCTGTCCCATGTTTCAGCAAATGTACTCACTGTGTACAGTTGGTGCACCAATGCCACAGAGGCAAATTCCTTTACATTTATTGTACTTGGTGAATTAAGTGATTCTGAGAGTCTGAATATTTCATATTTTAACTCCAGTTGTGAGAGCACAGCCATGCTCCAGAGACTTCATACATCTGAGCCCAGAACTCACCACGTCTTTACTTTTTAAACATGCTGAGTGATGAGAGACTGGATAAATTGGCATGTTTGTATCCTCTCTCCTCCACACCCACCCCGAAATAGGAGGGGAAACTGCAACTCTCTTCTTTTAAATGGATTTTTTTTTGTGAGCGAAAGAAAATATCCTCTTGATATGATCAAGATTCTCATAATCAGAAATACTAATTTCCCTGAGGGTTTTAAGAGAAAAGTTAAACACCTTTTTACTGCTGCGTTTGAAGTTTTTCAACCATACTTTATGTGGTTGGTTATCTTCTTTCTGTTATTGGCTTTATATTTTGGCTTTTCTTTCACTTTGGTTACATCCCCTCATCCCCTATTGTAATCCTATAGCCCAATACAGTTTAGACCGATGCCACAGGAATGTTATGGGAATATTACAGTCATACCATACATAATAAAGTGCGTTTCAGCACCACAGAAACACGATAGGTGAAGTCCCGATAGGTGAATTATGGTGAGTTCTCGTTCGAGCCGTTCTCATCACCACCATCATCATCATCATCACCATCATCACCACCATCATCATCATCACCATCATCATCATCATCATCAACATCATCATCACCACCATCATTACTTCTACTGCTACCATTACTGAGGCGTCTCTGTGTGATTTCAACCCCCCAGTGTTTGCGTTTTAAACGTGTCACATGTTCATGAATTTTCAGTTCATCTGCTCTCTGACGCTGCGGCGCAGTCACCGGTGCTCGGTGTTAGTGTAGGACTGGCGTCTGCAGCCAGATCAAAACGCAGACTAAAGACCAACAAACCTCGAAAAAAATAATAATTGTCATTCTGCTCTGAAGGGATATTATGTTCTGTTTCTTTCGTCAGCGTAGTAAGTAAGATTCCTGATTTTTTTTAATCTTTTACAGGATTTTATGTCAGCGCTTATCAGAATCGAAATGTCTGACTCGGTGAAAGTCGGAGTTAATGCATGTTGTTTTAATGTTGGCAAACTTGAAATAAGCCCCGTTTTGAGTTGATGTGTGCGGGGTGCCAGTGTAGCGGTGTTGTCGCCTCTAGTGCTGCCGAGGCGGCTGGACAGCAGCGCGCCGCGGTCGTTTTTACGCGCAAGCCAAACGAGTGTGCAGGCGAGGAGACCGGGAAACCAACTGGGGGCAAATGGAAATTAAAAACCGGTGTTGGAATAACGTTCAAGTGAAAACTAGGATGCCTCGATAGCAACGTCTCCCGGATAAGACAACGCATTTGGAAACACCTGGTGGAAAAGGTAAGAAGTGGTTTTGACGAGTACTTTTTGATAACGAGTCTTACAGCTTAACGTGAAAACCAACTTGTTTATTACCCGGTACTCATTTTTTAAACTGTCTGCCAAATGTTTGATTGCCTGCGCATGCAACCTACTTAAAGTAGGTTACGCACCATTTTATGTCGCGCTCAATACTCCGTGAATCGCAAGCAGAAGGCACCAATGTGAGTTTTGCGCCTGTGTTAGTTGGTCCAAACTGTTGTGTGTAGGCTGTATTTTATTTTTGATTCCAATCCGTTGCACTATCTTTCCCCCATTCTCCCTGTCGCGCTGCCCTATTCAGCTATCTCGAGAGCAGTAACTGGGATTCAGCCCTTCATCAAACGGAAGGCAGATATCATCATCGGGCAATTCAATTATTTCACCAAGATCCGCCGGTGTTAATGCGGGAGATCTCCAAGTGAATCTACAAGCCGCCTCTCAGCTCCTTCGTTTACACTACAGCTCTCAGTCACCCATTCATTCTGTTGAGTCCTGCTGCAGTGTTTAATCAGCATCGTAGCTCAATATTCACTTTACCTCCGCATGTATTGTAGTTTTTTTTTTTTCTCTTTCACATTGTGTTGCCACTCAGAGGTGCAGCTCAGTGGCTTTAATGGCTGATGGGCTGGAAAGGCACGTGAAACTTGAGTTGTATGTGTCTTTCACTTGATTAAATATGTGTAAAAACAGCCTAACCTGAAAATGCAACAAACCTCTTGCAGAAAATATTGGACATAGATGAGTCAGCCTGAGGCAAGCATAATATTTGCTTTGGTTATTGACCAGTGTGTGCATCAGGGATTGCATTTCAGTGAGATTCTCCTTTTTTGTCTTGTTTTGGCCTCGGCGCTAAGGGCCATTAAGGTGTGTGGGCTCACCTAGAAGCTTCATAGTTCATGACCTTGACTTTCCCAGTGCTTCTTGATTAGAGAACTTGCGAGTGGATAAGGCTTAAACTATAAATTGCCTTATTCAGACCCTAGATATGAGATGGCCACAGATGGGGCTGATGGTCCATGCTGTTTACATTGCTGCAGCTTGCTGCAGAGGATTTAGCAGCCATAATGCATAGGCAGGAAGCTGTCTGGAGTCAGTCGAAGACCTGCAGCCTTGCAGCACGCTAGGCCGGGGAACCTCCAGCCTAATCCCACTGTCTACTAAGAGATGACCTTTGCCTCTCAGGGATTAGAGCCATGCCCCTAATTGACTTACCATTAATCATTCTGCACATTACACACATTTTGGCATCATAGTGACACTCGTGCTAGAGATCACTGCTTCAGACAAATGAAGTAAAGGAATGCACCATGTCCAGATTGAACCATTGTTGGGGGACAGGAGGGGACATTAATCTACGTCTTTGTCCATCAGTGAGTTGGCTATAAAACACCTCCCAGACCAGCGCCAGTGACACTGCTAATCCCTTGGTAATCATAGATTAAATTCATCAGTGCTATGACTTGCTTTACCTCATCGCCGTACTAAATGGGACGTAAGCGTGAATTCTCAACTGCAAAGCATGAAATGTTCTCAGTGTTTCACTAAGGGCCATCAGTGGGCTGATTCTTCTTCTTTCTAGCGCAACATTGCAGAAAATGCAACACCAGAGCGATAAACTTGTTCGCCACTGTCTGGGATTCATGCTGTTGTCTGCTCTCTTCTCCGGTGTCCCGGGATCTGGTAAATACTGGTCTCAGTCGATTATCTTCACTGTAATTGTATCCAGATTACTATATTACCGCCTCTCCTGAGAGGAAATCTGTTGCCTTGTGCATGTGTTCAGTATTATTGGTCTTTTCGCTGGTAAGTGTCCTGTGGGTTGGATGGTAGCCAGCTTGGTCTTTGGGCTCTCAAATAATACCTCTCTAAGCAGCCCCGGGGCCTCTCAGCGGATCTGCTGGCTATAAATAATGGCACATATGTCACCATGCTCTTGGCTGACGTACACTAAGCCCCATCCTGAGCTCCATAGGGACCAGCAGAGCGCTGCGCTTCTGTCTTGACTGTCTTTCGTGACTGAGGCCAAGACAGGGTGGGGCAGGACAGTAGCACACCTCGTGCTCCATCAACATCCCTCTCAGCATCATCCTCATTTTGTCTCTCTGCTCATCATCTCTCTCTCTCTCCGGTCATTCATTGAGTCAACCACCTCCACAACCTCCCCCTCTCCTGCTTAGCCTGTGAAGGCTGCTAGCAGAATTGAGACGTAAGAGCAACGTTAGTAACAGCTTGTTTGTTTAGCGGGGATTTATTTGCAGTGAGAAATCAAAATGCTGTCGGCAGTCGGGGACTGTAGCAGCACTCCGAGACAAATGAAGACGCAAAGCATGAAAATGGCAGCAATAGTTTAAATAACAGCGGGGGGACTCATGTACACACTTAGTACAAGAATCATGGTTTTAGGTCTGACACCACATTCAACATGGAGGGAGTTCACAGCCGGCGAGCATCAATATTTCCACAAGGCTGCAATATCATGGCTAATAAACTGTTCCAAAAACAGGCTGCATCTCAGCCATTTTTTACCACAAAGGAGCCCCACATTTCCAGGCTGTTGAGTTCATCCCCAGTGTTATAAAGGGAACATAATACACTGATGTGCACGATGTGAACAAAGTAGGTTTTCATGACGATTAGTATCATACCTTTTCTAAATTCACTCGTAAATTGATGGAGATGTCCATCGAAGGGTTAAACAGAAGGAGGCCGTCCATGCTGTTGTCCTTTAGTCTGATAGTCTTTTTTTTGTTTGTTGTTGACTCTGTAGCTGGAGAAACCCCTGTCTTACACTGACGGGGGTCTCGCTGGTGATGTGAGCAGCGCTCGCTCCTCCAGCGCCCTGAGGTCCGGTATTGCTTTAATGTCACAGCCAGCCTGACCCGCTGTTGTGACGGTCAGTAAAGGACCAGCCACTGAGTCAGCCGCAGCAGCACAGCACCCGGCTAAAAGCAATGAAAGGCTCAAGGTATAATGGCTGAGCACAGCGTGGCTCTCTAACATGTATCCCCCACCATCCCTGATGTCAGACAAGACTGCACTCTCATCTGTTGCGATGGACGGCTCCCAATGTTGCCTCATTTGCCATCAATTCTGTCCATGGACGAACATCCCTAAAGCTGGGATTAGATAGTCATGCCTGCCAGTTCTTCAACCTCAATTGTCTCCAAGAAAAGCTGTATAAGTGGATATGAATCAGAGCCTAGTGTCCATGCTTCTTAGTGATTTGCCGGAGACAGAGGGTGTGCCTGGCAGGCTGGGAGGAAGTAGCATCCCAGGTGGGGGGAAACAGCAATTGGGTTAGTGGTCTGTTGTCCATATGCCCTCCACCTGCCTAAACTAACACATGACCATCTGCGTGAGATTAACGTTTTGTGCTCCATTGCACCGAAAGGATCAAACAAACAAACATTTCTATTTGCAAAGTTCCTAAATGAGTGTTCAACCCAGTTTTGCTTCACACAGTGAAGAAGTGGAAGCAGTGCTATCGGCGGGCCTCCAGTGAGAAAGGCTCTGAGGGTATTAAAACATTGAAGTGTCTGCAGCCATGATACAGCTGTGAGTAGCTTACATTTAATGCAAGATAGGCTGACAGCTAAATGATGTGTGCAGTCCACTATTGTATGAGGACAAAACCCAATCCTTTTTGTGTCTTGAGTCTTGGGGCCCCGAGGCCGGAGCCCCTGCTCATTTAGTCATGATTTTTGATCCCTTCTCGTATGGACAAGCCAATCCTGGCTCTGACAGGTCAGCACTTAGAGCGCCAGACACAAATCCCAAAGGATTGTACGAAACAAGATGCCAGAGCCTCATTTCCTGCCCTCTCCTCGCCTTCCCCTCTTCTCAGTGCCAGAACTGTGCGGTGGCGTGAGGCATGCCAGCTCCGCTCTGCCGGCCGGCGTTTACCAGGACCGAGGTCAATTCACTTTCAGTCTGATCGATTCAGAATGGGAACTTTGAACTGTTATTGATTAGTATTTATTATTTACAGTTGGATAGAAAACGTAAATACAATCGTGAAAAATGATCACAGCCTTGTTGGTCAGCCTGCACAAAAACAATTACCGCGCAATTGTCCATTTATCATCATAATAATATCCAGTCATTGTTAAACTGCACCACAGTGCCGGGCATCAGAACCAAAATGACCCCCACACCCTGCATCTACAAAAAACTCGACATATAAATCTATTAAAGACCCAAATTTTGGTAGAATTGAAAGGGCATTGGTCCGAATCAGCATCTCCGTCCCTCTGCAGCGTCTTCTTCCCTTCACCGCCACGCTTCTGTAGCATCAGGAGCTCCTCAAATCAGATTATCCAGGCTAACTAGAAAACCTCTTTGTTTCCTGAAATGAGGTCACACAACTGCAGGAGAGAAAAAGCGGTCACGAGAATGGCTTTTGAGATGCCATTTTCTAATCAGAATGTGCTATTCTCATCTGAAATATCTCTCCGCTGTGAATCTAAATAGATCACAAGCCTGCGCTGCTTGATGTGTGAGCATTTAACATAAGCAGCTTATACCCTGGCTGCAATTGCTATTTCTTATGTTTCCAGTATCTAGTAAATAACCTGGGGTATTTGTCTGTGTTGTTTGTTCCTCGCTGGACGTTAAAATGGCCCAGAGGGTAAAGAGGTATGAAAATAGAGAAATTGAGCTGTGCGTCTCAGCCAGAGAAGCCCTGCGTCAGCTCTTCCTCCATATGGCCATGAAACATTACACCCCAAGTTATGAGATTTACGGCTGCTCCAGTTGGCCTTTCTGTAATTTTTTTGATTCATTTTTCCAATAGGGGGCCGGCGAGTCAGTGGCCCCCACAACTACAGTACTGTGCAGAAGTCTGAGGCACATGTGAACAATTCTGTAAAACGAAGATGCTTTAAAAAATAATGAAATTAAAAGTCTCTAAATATCAAAAAATTTACTATAAAGAGCAGTAATGTAAAACACGAATGCAGAAAACAAAAACAAAAACCTCTTCGACCAAATTTATATAAAGAAATCTCAGGTGCCTAAGACTTTTGCACAATACTGTATGTATGGAGACATATGGTGACAAACCTTGCAACACAGGAAAAGATAGAGCGGCAAGACATGAGATGGAGAAAATGTAGGAGTGGGAAAAAAAAAAAAGAAAAGTGATGCTGAAAAGAGGCACTTTATTTGTATTTATTAAGAAGCTAATGAGTCCTCACAGGAGAAGATAATCTTTATTTAATGCCTAACAGACGATCAAATCACAAACACAGAGAGACGCAGCGATCAATTACAGTCCATGTTAATTGTAGAGCCAGCAGTTGACAATCACAAGTGCTTCCTCAGAGGTGTCTTCATATTTGTGTAGCAGGTAACACAAAATGGAGCTCTATACACTCACCGGCCACTTTATTAGGTACACCTATCTTGTAGGGTAGGGCCCTCTTTTGCCTCCAGAACAGCCTGAATTCTCCCAGCATGGATTCAACAAGGTCCCTTCTGCTCACCACTGTTGTAAAGATGTTATTGGAGCATCTTGAACCAGTCTGCCCATCCTCCTCTGACCTCTCTCTTCAACAAGGTGTTTCTGTTCCTCCACCATAGAGACTGTAGTGGTGAAAACCCCAGGAGGGTTCAGCTGTTTCTGAGATGCTGAACCAACAATCACACCACGGTCACACCAAGTCTCTTAGATCAGCATCTTGTCTGTTCTGATGTTTGGTCCAACAAGAAACTAAACCACTTCACCGTGTCTGCAAGCTTTATATGTTGAGTTGCAGCCACATAATTGGCTGTTTGGTGGAGCAGGCGAGCAGGCGTACCTAATAAAGTGGCCGGTGGGTGTATATTCCTACATGACGATAGCCTGTGTGAAGAAGCGAGATGGGAGAATCGGCAACGCCTGAAAACCCAAGAGGAGTC